>JAIUND010000602.1:0-61605 GCA_034699125.1 Gisinianus flammeolus
ACTAAATTGTGAGAATTAATTAACTCAAGTCACTCACCTGTGTAAGTAAATGGGCAATCAAGCACCTCAATTCACGACTCACACAAAATTCAAATTGGCTCAAAATGCGCCTTGGAGTTTGAGCTGATTTAACTCTCTATAGATCGGAGTTATACTGGTTATACAACTTTTGTACGAGTACAGAGAGTTCTCTGTATTCTATAAGCTATGGTTTTGGTTTTGTGAATTTCGGAATTCAGAATTATTAATTTTCATAATAAATAAATAAAAACAAGACGTTTTGACGTTTCTCAAAATATATGAATTGGAAAGGACTTGGAAGAGTTTACTCGTTTTCTCTTCGACATTGTTTTCAACCCAACAGAGTTTTAACTTGTGCACAGATTCGAACGAATAGATTATCACTAGCAGTAAGTTTCATTATACAATTAATTTGTATGTATATGTATTTATTTCTTTTGTTGTGTTACACTGGCACTTCATGTATTCTTAAAAAAATTTAAATTATATTAAAAAATGCACAGAGAATGTCATCCGAAGTGGACAAGGCAAAGGCAGCCGTTGGACTAGAACAAGAAGAAACTATTTTTAGTAAAATCATTGATAAGAAAATTCCAGCAAAAATTATCCATGAAGATGACAAATGTATTGCATTTCATGACGTTTCTCCTCAAGGTACATACACATATGACATATATACCTAGTAAGTATATCAAATATGAATCGGTATAATTCTCTTAATTTTTTAAAAAACCAAAACTATAATTTGAGAATTCTCTTCTTCCATAGCCCCAACCCATTTTTTGGTTATTCCGAAAAAACGAATTTCAATGTTGAGTAAAGCTGATGATGGAGATGTTGAGGTATTGTGCTCGTGTTGTGTGTATATATTACTTAGACTTACAGACATTTTATTAATTGGAGAGAAGACAAGCCCAAAATTGTGTTATCATTATACAGTATTTCCTTAATTGATATGAATTTGTAGCTTCTTGGACATCTGATGATCGTTGCTAAACGTGTTGCTGAGCAAGTGGGTCTTGAAAATGGATATCGTCTTGGTAAATCTGAAATACAATGAGTGAACATAACTATAGCTAATTCAGTTTCTATTTTTAAAACTTGCTTGTGTTGTGACTTTCATTATCTTCAAAATATTATAGTTGTGAACAATGGACCTGATGGTTGTCAATCCGTTTATCATCTTCATATCCATGTTTTGGGCGGTAGACAATTGGGATGGCCACCGGGATAAAAAAATAAGACTGATTTGTATGATTCGAACTTGAGTTGAAATGAATTTTCTGCAATGGGCTTGACTAAATTAAGTGAGATTATATCAAAATGATAAAAAAATATCGAAATTCCTTCTTAGCTATATTTTTATTGGATTTTGTCTGCATGAAATTTTCTTTTGTTGGTACAATTAAATAAAAATCCGAATCATTCTCAACACAATTTACCTTTTTTTTTGCATTTGTTCATTGAGAAACTACATGCTGGTTGCACACACAGGAACGAAAAGAATTCAAATTTTTTTCATCATTATTTATCGGCAAAAGCTAAAAGCTCGGACAGAGAGTTTAATATTGTTCATAACGTGACTTGTCTAAGTAAGGTTTCATATAGTTGGTGTACGTTCACAAGATCGTCCACAGGTATTATTAGTGAGTTTCGAAGTATTTAATCATTTTAGTCATTGTTCGCACATAAAGACTGAACGGGATGCTAATGATACTTTTCGTGGCTGTCATCTCATTGACATCTTTAATTCTTGCAATATTTTCGGTGTTATACCGAGAGGTAAATTATCACAATTATCTACAGCATTTTCATTTACATAAGTCATAACATGATTGTAATGTTTGCATACTTTGTATTTCAATACACGTGTACTTCAAAATGGGCATACTGCATACTATGTATTTATGTATCTGTTTTGCTGTATTGTTCATATTTAATCTTCATCTTGTAATTTCAATTTCAGTCAATTCGAAAGTTAAGAAAAACACAAAAAACTACTGATAATCGAAATTCTATTGGACTATTTCATCCGTATTGTAATGCTGGCGGTGGAGGTGAAAGAGTATTGTGGTGTGCTATAAAATGTCTTCAACAAAGGTAAATTAAATTTGAAATTGTAGTTGTTTGTCTTCATCAAGTATGTATTTATGTAGTATGTACTTGTATTGCATCATGTTACTTATATTATGTCATATGACTCACTAAACTTATTATTAATCCCATATTTGTTTTTATTGATTAAATTTGTAGATACGCCGGATATCGTTTTGTTGTTTATACTGGTGACACGGATGCGTCCCCTGATGAAATTATAGCAAATGCCAAGAAACGGTTCAATATAGAATTTACTGACAGAATAGAATTTGTGTATTTGCATCGAAGAAAATGGGTTGAAGCTGCAAAATATCCTTACTTTACTCTGCTTGGACAAAGTTTAGGCTCAATATATCTTGCAACAGAAGCTCTATTCAAATTTGTTCCAGGTCAGTATAATTTTCTACTTAATTTTGAGTACATATATGATCGTAATTTATCCTCATGTTGCAACTTTAGTGGTTCTAATTTAATTTAAATATGTAGTAATGTACCTTTTATATATTTTTGCAGATATTTATATTGATACAATGGGCTATGCATTTTCACTTCCTCTTTTCAAATTTCTTGGTGGCAGTAAAGTTGGATCCTATGTTCACTATCCAACCATAAGTACAGACATGTTGAGTCGTGTTGCAAGTCGAGCAGAAAGTTATAATAATCGATCTGCCGTGAGTAAAAGTCCTTTCCTGACAGTTATTAAACTGGCGTACTACAAGATATTTGCAAGGTTATACTCTTGGGCCGGGAGACGAAACAACATTGTCATGGTCAATTCCAGTTGGACAGAAGATCATATTAATCAAATATGGCAAATCCCATCAAGGACTTTTAAAGTATATCCTCCTTGTGATGTTGAAGATTTCAAAAATATCGAATTAATTGAAGATGGACAAAAACAATTCATCAAAATAGTTTCTGTTGCTCAATTTCGTCCAGAAAAAGATCATCCACTTCAGATTCGCATGTTATTTACTTTACGTCAAATTATGAAAGAACGAGATTGGGAAAGAATTCGTCTTGTATTGGTTGGAAGTTGTCGTAATGCTGATGACTACGCCAGAGTTCAAGATATGAAAGATTTGTGTAGACATTTATCTGTAGAAGACAATGTCATATTTAAAATTAATGTATCATATGACGTATTGAAGCAAGAATTAGCAGAAGGAATGATTGGAATTCATACCATGTACAATGAGCATTTTGGAATTGGTAAGTGTTTAATAATAATACAAATTAATGATGATTCATGATAATTTTGTTCAAAAAAAAAAAATTGTTAGTATTTACATGTTTACGTATAGACTACTAACCATTTTTAATGATAAATCATTTAGGTGTCGTCGAATGTATGGCAGCAGGATTAATAACAGTTGCTAATCGATCTGGTGGACCTCTCATGGACATTGTATTGGAATTCGAGAAATCCCGGAACGGATTTTTGGCAACTGACGAGAATGATTATGCTGGTGCAATTCGTCAAATTCTCTCCATGACACCACAAGCCAGAGCAGAGATTCGACAAAGGGCCAGAGCATCCGTGGATCGTTTCTCCGAACGAAAATTTTCCCAAGAGTTTTTAAATTCAACTGAAATCTTATTCGCCTAAATCAAAAATACCAATCGGTAAAAAATAATTAGGTATTTATGCCTATTTATAATAGTTGATAGAAATGCATTTAATCTTCAATTATTAGTTATGTATTTTTATTCTACAAAACATTATCCATGCACAAGATATTTCACCTGCAAAGAAGAAAAATAACGCATTTTGTGTGATATGCCTTAAATAAATCTCTTTACGAGTAATTTTAATAATTAACCGGAATTATAAAGAAAAGTACTTGTGTATACAAAGTACAAAGTAACTATATCGATATTAGGCGTCTGATTTCTGTTTACTTTACTTATAAAATGCGGTTTGAGTGTGTGCACACTGTAGAATTAAAACATGTTATTTATATTGTGTTCGTGTGAGGTGGTTATTATGTTTATATTTTGAGAAAATTGCTCTTTAACGTTTAATTGAATTACATTTTTCAAATCTTTCCTATTTCATGTATGCTCAGTCATATTTTGTATCTAAATTTGTCATTTTCTGACTTTATGTTTTTCCCATAATATTCAAGTACTTATACCATGCAGAATCTCTAAAAAAAATTCTGAATTTACGTGCAGTTGCATTCACAACTGTGAACCTCTCTGTGAACTAAACTTGAATATGTACGCATGTATAGGTATGTATTTCCGGTAAATATATAAGATAAAAGTGAGAAAATATTTAAAAAAAGTTTCTACAAGAATTATTATATATATTATGTATGTAACATACTCGTATGTGTGGTCAATCATTTTTAAATTAATTTATTCAAATTTCCCCTTGCGTTTTCGGTATAATTCTAGTCAAATTATAATGCTAAAACGATAAAATGACAAAAAATAAAATTATGAAGCATTATTATTTATAAATGACAAGTACTTACATATTTTTAAACAGTTAGTATATACATGCCTACAGTTATTTCCGTTTAGGGAGTATGCATCTAGTGTAAGTACATGTATTATGTTATTCCATCCTTTTTGTGTGAGCATTCCATTCTTCTTCTTCTCATATAGGCTTCACTCATGCTATACACAAAAGCTCAACAAGTATATTCCGATGCCTTCTGCTCGACTTGTCTGGTTCTAGTTTTGATTAATTTTCCGCAAGCAATATATAATACATAAAAGTAATATTTTGTACGAATATATATCATGAATCATGCAATAAATTATATGTATTATACAAAAAAAAAACAGGGAAAACTGCATGTCGGGGCATTTTGTTTGGGCAACACTTGTGCAAACTTAACATTAACTGAAAAAGTACATATAGAATATTTTTTCGAAATCCCGTTCAAGTTCTCCTGGAATTCTTGTACAAGTTCATATGAATAGACAGAGAGAGAGCGAACTTGCTCAAATAATATTTTAGGAGGACAAAATAGGTATGTGTGTGTGCAAAGAATCGATGGACCGTTTCCATGTATTAATTGTCACGAAATTAAAATTCTTTTGATATGGCATGAGACATAACAATAATGCCTGCAAGTAAAGAGTTGTGTAATATTTCGACGAGTATTGTAAAAGTACATATATAATAACTTGAAGGAACGTTGTATTAAAGTGGAAAAAGATAAACCTGAAAGATAATTCATTTTGCAGCGTCGGATTTTTGCAGAAAGCCAGTTTTGTTGGGCATATAAAATAAAGAGAATTGTGGGATGGGTAAATACCAGAGGCAGAGAAGGTTTTTCTTTTGACAAAAGAACCCTCAGAGAGTTAGGGGTTTGGAGTGAGAGAAGAAGAAGAAGAAGAGAGAGAGAGAGAGAGAGAGACGAGATGGACGGAACTTGTATACATTCCATTACTTGGTGGTGCTGGCATGATTGGTTCTTCAGAAGAAGTATTTCAGCCTACC
This sequence comes from Gisinianus flammeolus, assembly GCA_034699125.1. Classification (NCBI taxonomy): domain Eukaryota; kingdom Metazoa; phylum Arthropoda; class Collembola; order Symphypleona; family Katiannidae; genus Gisinianus; species Gisinianus flammeolus. The sequence continues at coordinate 5,579 of JAIUND010000602.1, forward strand.
TTAAGCTACACAGGTAAACTTTTGGTCATCACTAAATCTACGCTTCTTTTTCCTTTTATTCATTCCCCCAAGAAGAAATCTCTTGGTTAGATTTTTCATACTACACACCACACACACACATGTATGTATACGATATAGATGGGGAGAAAATGAAATTCTTTCTAATAAAATGATAAAATTCTCTTCAAAATACTGTATATTTATGAATTTTATAAAATTAAAAACCAACATGTTTTGTCCAGTGCACATACATATGTATATTGTAAAGTATTAAAATTTTCAAACTGCATTTCCAACATTTTTTCTCCTCATTGCCCTGCAGACATAAAACCTTATTGAAGCACCTGTGCGAGCTCGCTCGCTAGCTCCTTCTCCCTGTCTCACAATACTCATACATACAAATATATACATACATATATATACATTATATATATATATTCCTTACATACATACAGAAACTTTTCTGGGGTTGTGGCTTTAGTGTGACGCAAGGAACGAGCAGACCCTTGAGGCAATAGCTAAGACCTTGCTTGCACTTTGACAATACAACAAACAGTTCAAATCAGAATCTTGCCTAGTGTTGAGCTATGTGTGTGTGCTTCCCCTCAACAAAATAACTCTTTTTTGATCCTCTTCACACTCACACACCGAGGGAATGCACTGCAAGAGCAAAGCCAGATAACCAGGAACAACACACACCAAAGCGTGTGTATCTACACACAAAAACAAATTAAATTATTTACATTTAGTTATGTTGTGGAGTGTCATTAATCTGTCTTTGTTGGTGGAGACTGTGTGTGACGGGAAGAAGAAGGATTCTCTGTGTGAGTGGAGCCGGCTAAACGTTTGCTTACTATAGATACATATATTTAACACACAGTTTTTTTTTTAAAATCACTACTATACAAAGTGTCTTTCGCGAGTATTTTTCCTCATCATAAGAATAATAATAGATTTTTCACTTTGATTTTCCTTTCTGAATGTCAAAAGCTGTTCTTTTGTTAGTTATCTAGTTTCACACGCTTTTCCCTTCAGTTTATCAGCCTTTTCTTATAATAAATATCTGTGTACTACCCTTGTTTTCACTGAATCAATACAAGGAAGCTCCATAGTGAAATATATTTATATATATATAAATATCACATTATCGAAATTGTGTTGTGAATTATTAGTGCTGATACGAATCAACATCCAACATCCAACATCATCATCACAATGTAAGAAGATGAAAAATGTGTGTGCGTGTGAGATTGGATGATTTCACGGTTCGTAAATGATTATAAAATGAGTAGTAAGTGTATGAAAAGTAGGAGGAAAAAATTTTTATCATCCACATTTTTTGATAAATTAATATGATGAATTTGAGCAGCTCAGCGTACACGATTCGATGTGCATGGTTAAGAAAGTGAAAAAGTGTTTTTTTTTTCGAGCGATAGCGATAATAATAATAATAATAAAAATAAACTGAACGATGGAGCTACAATTTAATATATTTACATTATGAAACAAAAGAAAAGCAAACAAACTGGGAATCTGTACATCTGTTTGTGTGTTATCAGTTCTTCAAAATCAAATAATAATGGGAGGAATGTGTGAGATCTTCATCTCTGACCTGTGAAATGAATGAATGAATGAGAATTGTTTTCTTATTTTTTGAGAGTACTAATAATAATAATGTTATTATTAGTATATTTTGAACCAAATGTCCTAAATGTTGGATGATGACATTCAAATGAACACATTTGAATATATAGAGAGAGAGAGAAAAGTGTAAACAATGTTGTGTTTTCGACGTGTGATTTTGTACGGACTTTTAATCTCTGTCTCACATTGCCTCCTCATACATGCTCAAGGACCCGGACCCGGGCGTTTCCGGGACTCATCTTCTACTGGGCAAAATGGTGGTGGTGGGAGAAGTTCAGTGTACTCGAGAACGGTTGATATGAGAGTTCAATTTGTAGTAAAAGAAGGTTTACCACCTGGAACGTTTGTTGGGAAAATCCCAATCAAACCCGGTTTTACATATCGCTTCAATGAGAATCTATCCGAATTTCATTTAAATGGAACAACAGGAGAAATCCGGACAGCTAAAGAAATTGATAGAGAAGCACTTGCAAATGATCAATTTGATTTAGTTGTACTCTCAAGTCAGCCAACATATCCTATCGATGTTCGCATTACTATCGAAGACGTCAATGATTCTTTCCCAGAATTCCCAGCACCGGAAATTGATGTGAAATTTTCAGAGGGTGCAAATGCTGGGACTCTGGTTTTCTTGGATCCAGCTGAAGATTTGGATCGTGGCATCAATGACGTGACGACAGAGTACAAAATTTTGGATGGTAATGAAGATAATCATTTCCGACTTGTTGTCACTACTAATCCCAGTGGAGAACCACCTTTTCTTCATCTTGAAACAACAAGTAAATTAGATCGGGAAACCAAATCCGCATACACACTCAATATTAGTGCCCAAGATGGGGGTTCTCCACCCAAATTCGGATATTTGAAAGTCAACATCATCATTGTAAGCATTTTAATCCTTTTCTTTTTCTTCTTTTTTCACATCGGTAGGTAATATTAATAAACGTATACATATCATGGCAAATGGCATAAACTTTATCTTTATGGACTGAATTTCCCCTTTTCTTTCTGCTCTGAAATAAATATATATAATTAAGTAACTGTGTGATTTTTTATTGTATGTGTATATTTATTTACTCATCAAATTTACAGGACGACGCGAATGACAATAGTCCCAATTTTGATCATAGTGACTACGTGGTTTCTCTAAATGAAAGTGTACCTGCCACAACTGTAGTGCTCCAAGTTCAAGCATCTGACAATGATGAAGGTGACAATGCGAGGATAACATATTATTTGGCGGAGACGGAAACACAGTTTTTTGTGGATCCGGACACGGGAGTGGTCTCCACCACACAAATCCTAAATTGTCAACAAAATTGCCCACAAAATCAACATAGTTGTCCAAAAAGTTGTGTTTTTACTGTATTTGCACGGGATCATGGAGTCCCACGACAAGATGGACGAACCTACATCACCGTCAATTTATTGGATTCGAATGATCACGAACCGAATTTAATCATCCGATATTTCCCACTCACTGCTAGCTCTGCTTCTGTGGATGAAAATGCACAAAATGGTTCTGTGGTGGCTGCCATTTCCGTGGTGGACATGGATGAAGGTCCAAATGGAGAAACGACAGTTCAAATCATATCTGGAAATGAATTGGAACATTTCCGACTCGAATCCACACCATCATTTCAATTGGTTCGTGTGAATGGGATCCTGGATCGAGAGAAAATTAGTAAATATAATTTAACCATTGTTGCTACCGACAAAGGAAGTCCACCTCGTTCCAGTACAACATTCATCATTATCAAGATTGAAGACTCGAATGATAACTCCCCTACATTTTTAAAGACGGAATACTCAGCTGTACTCAGAGAATTAGTACCGATTGGGACTTTTGTAGCGTCCATCACAGCCACAGATGAAGACAGTGGAATCAATTCCCAAGTTTATTACTCTATCGTCTCTGGCAATGAAAAAATGTGGTTCCATATCGATCCGAATAGTGGTTTATTGACCACTCGAGCTCTCTTGGATCGTGAACAACAGGGGACAATCCGATTGAAAATCTCAGCCAGGGACGGAGGACCAAATCCGAAGTATGCTCACAGTCAAATCAAAATTAATATTCTCGATGAAAATGATGAGAAACCGGAACTCTCGGAAGAGAATTTGAGTGTGAGTTTATCCGAAGAGTCCCCACCAGGCTCACTCATTGCCACCATAAGTGCTAGTGATCATGATCAAGGAACAAATGGCTCCGTCTCATATTATCTGAGCCCAGAATCCGAATATGCATACCCGGGTGTTTTCCATGTGGATCCAAGTAATGGGAGATTAGTGAGTAGACTCAAATTTGATAGAGAATTGTTGAGTTCTTATAATGTACAAATCGTGGCTAAAGATGCTGGAACACCCGCTCTCTCCTCCACAGCCACAGTTCATTTGTCCATTTCGGATGTGAATGATTGTGACCCTCAAATATACCCCACTGAATACTTTGCCACCATCTCCGAGGACTTAACTGTGAATTCGGTAGTGCTCCAAGTGAATGCAAGTGATAATGATGAAGGAATCAATTCCAAAATTCTATTTTCATTGGACTCCTCCTCAGACTCTTCAGCTTCCGATGGATATTTTATTATCGAAGAACTGACGGGGAGGATTTTACTTCGGAAGGATTTGAAAACATCATCAAGGAAACGATTTCAATTATTTGTTGGAGCAAAAGATGCAGGTGGGAGGAAGTCTCAAGAGAAAGCTCTCGTGGAAATCCTCATCCCTTCCAAATCCAATGAAAATGATGAAATCCTCAAATTCAAAAAGGATTCTTATAATTTTACCATTGTCGAGGATTTTGGTAGTATCATGACAACGGAAGGGAAGGAAATAGGGAGAATTGAATTGAGTACACTCAAAAATAATAAGGATGGGAATAGTAAAGGACTGATTAAATATTCGATCATCTCTGGAGACCCTTCCCGGATTTTCTCTGTGGATGAAAATACGGGGATCATTCGTTCAGTGAAAACAGTGGATAGGGAAGTGAAAAGTTTGTACGAGTTAACCATCATTGCTCGACATGGCTCTTCATATGGTTCCTGTACGGCTACCATACATATTGAGGATGTGAATGACTCTCCACCCAAATATGAGAGTAAACGAGTGATCACAGAGATTCAAGAGAATGCTCCAGTCGGATGTGAAGTTTATCTTGTGAAAGCAAGTGACCCGGACTTGGGAGACAATTCACGGATTACTTACTCCCTCAGTTTGAATCCGGATCACATGTTTTTAATTGACTCATCAAATGGTCTCATTTCCCTTAATAAACCACTTCGTTTCTCACCTGATTTAACACAAATCACGATTGAAGTGACGAGTAAGGATAATGGAACTCCACCTCTTTCCTCTCGACAATCCATACTCTTAAAAATCACCGACTACAACAATCATAGTCCCATGTAAGTACACTACTTTTTACCACACTTTTATACATATACCTAGTACCTACACAAAATACACTTGTTGACATGTTCAAACCAAAAACAAAAAAACTAGAGCTATAGAATTCTTTCATAAAATCCATGTGGCAATCAATTTCTTAAGATTTCTATGCACACAAAGAAAAAAGTTTTTAAAGCTCGAATATTCAAATTAGGACAAATCTTTTTACCGTTCGTTTTCGTTGTTCGTTCATATTCACTTTGTGTAGAGAAAACAATCACTTTTTTTTCGTCATATACCTTTGGCCTTTTGTGTGTTCAAATCATTCATAATATATATATATATATGTCCATAATTGATATTTCTTTTTAGTTTTGATCACTCCTCGTATGAAACATCATTATTGGAAACGACATCCGTGAATTCGCGATTCTTTGCACTTCAAGCTACAGATCAAGATAGTGGAGAGAATGCTCAAATTTCGTATGAAATTGTGGATGGGAATGGAGCACAAAAATTTGGAGTCTTCCCCGATGGATTCCTCTATGTGAAAACACCATTAGATCGTGAAGAACAAGATTTCTTTTCATTGACCGTACTCGCCAAAGACAATGGTTCCCCACAAAGGTCATCCACAGTCTCGGTCGTCATATTCCTCATTGATGAGAATGATAATGGACCAATACTAAAAAATAGTACATTTACCTTCTTCATTGCTGAGAATGAGCCTCCAGATACGTATGTAGGGAAATTAAAAGCAACCGATAAAGATGTGGGGAGAAATGCGGAATTGACTTACTCCATCCATTCTGTACAATCTGATTTCATTGTGGATCCAAAGAATGGCTTCGTCAAGAGTTTACGTTCTTTTGATCGTGAACATTTATTACAAACAACTGGACAGGATTTCATTACGTATGAAATCATTGTTCAGGATGGTGGAGCTGTCCGGCTCAGTGATAAAGCTCAAATGAAAGTGAAAATATTGGATGTGAATGATGAAAAACCCACATTTGTGAGGAATTCTTACTCTGCTCAGATCTCTGAAGGATCTCCAATCGGTTCTTTAGTCCTTCGTGTGACTGCTAATGATATTGATGAAGGATTAAATGGGGATGTTGTGTATTATTTGGGAGAGGGAAATGATGGGGATGTGTTCAAAATTGATACTACTACCGGTCAAATTAGTTTGGCCAAGAAATTGGACAGGGAAAGTCAACCTCAATATATTTTGACTGTCGTGGCTCAGGATACAGCGGAACATCATCCCCTCAGCTCATCTACAACTGTGAAAATTGATGGTGAGTAAAAAAATTTCATTTTATTTTCTATATATTATAGGCAGGATTCTTTTCCCTTCTTTTTTTTTTTAAATTTGTCGATTTTTGTTTCTATTTTTTTTTTTATTTAAAAAAAAAGTCCTCGATGAAAATGACAGCCCGCCGATCTTTACAACTCCAGCCGAGTCACGAATCTCGATAATTGAAACGACTCCAATAAACACGGAGCTCATCAAATTTCAAACTTCGGACCCGGATGCGGGATTAAATCAACAAGTATCACTTTCCATAACAGGCGGTAATCGACATGAGACGTTTCGTATTGACTCGAAAACAGGCTCTTTGTATTTGAATAAGCCATTAGATTTTGAACGGTACAGTAGTTACACACTCAATATCACAGCCAGTGATGCAGGGAATCCCAAATTGTCCACATCAATTCAATTCATTGTGGCTGTAACCGATTTTAATGATAATGCCCCACTTTTCCCATCTACTGCCATTGTGAGACAAATCCAAGAAGGGATCAGTATAAATACGCCCATTGTCACCGTCTCCGCTGAGGATCCCGATTCTGGTTTGAATGGCAAAGTTAAATACTCAATTATTGATCAAGATCCAGAAGGGAATCATTTTGGTATTGATCCAAATCAAGGTGTGATTCACACATTAAAACCTATTGATCGGGAATTTGCGGATACTTTCCGTCTGACTGTCGTGGCTACAGATCAAGCCATACCAATCACTTCTCGTTTGTCCGCAGAAAAACTTGTGACTGTCATCGTTGAAGGTACACACACCATTTACACTTAAATAATTCCCCCCCTTTTAACCTGTATTTTTTTCAAATACATATATGAAAATCTCTACATGTATATTTTTTTTGATAATAGTCGCTAACATATAACACAATGTATATATATATATATGTATATTTATTTGAAATCCACACAGATATAAACGACAATAGTCCATCATTCATCTCTATGAATGCTGCACTAGTGACAAAAGGGACGGAGAGAAATGTGGAGATAATCCGTGTTCGTGCAAAAGATCTCGACTCGGAGTCAAATGGTGTGGTGACTTATGAAATGATCAGTGGGGATTCCTCTCTCTTCAAATTGGATAGAAATACAGGAAGTTTAGTTTTAAAACGGAGTGTGGATGAAGTTCAACCTCGCTATCAATTAACAATTCGTGCAACAGATGAGGCAATTCAATCTCAAAGGAAATCCTCTGATCTTAATTTAAGTATTCTTGGTGTGTCGGATAAAAGTAATTCCGGACTAGTGACTTTCTCTGAAGCTCTCTATAAAGGTTCAATACTGGAGAATGAACCCATTGGAAGTTCCATCTTGACTGTGGTCGCTAGTCATAGTGACAAATCATTGAGTGGTAGTGGTAGTGGTAGTAGTGCCAGTGGTAATAGTAATAATAATAATAATAATAATAATAATCCAGAGATTGAGTACTACATCACGAATATCACATCCACGACGAACAGTGACATGCAAGATAAACTCTTTGATATCGACTTGAGACGAGGGATTCTTTCTACTGCTTCAATCCTTGATAGAGAAATGGGCGTGTGGAGATTTCAACTGGAAATCTATGCCATTGTTGTGAGTACGAGGGGCCTCCACACGACTTCCACTAAGGTATGTACATTCAATATTCTTCATCCCATCTACGATATATACTAATATTTTATATATATGTATACTATATTCAATATGCATGTCTCTAACAACTCATACTACAAGAATTTCCAATCATAACTACTCACTTCCACTCCTTTTGATTACGACAAGTCTTTCATGTTGACAACATTTTGTTTTTCAAAGAATTCTTGTTCCTCTCTGTCACTTATGCTTAAGTCTCAAGTCTGAAATCTGAAATCTCTTCTCTGTTTTTTTTTGTTTCATCTTTCATCCTTCTTGGTCGTTGTCTTCTTCTTTCCCTTCTACACGCTCTGTCTCTGTCTCTAACTCTAATTTTATTTAGAAGGAGAGAGAAAAGAGAGAGAGAGAGAGAGAGAAGGCGAGTGCAACCGTGTGGTGGTGGTGGCCAGACTTAATGCCTGCATGAACATATTTTTGTATCTTTTTCCTCTTCAAAGAGTTCCTCATATATATAATTACAGGTTTTCTTTAAATAAACCCTGACCTTTTTCAAATAGATTATAGTCCATGTGTTTTCACGTGTGTGCATTAGTTATTAGTCCTTGTGTACTGTACAACGAAACGATTATGATGTTTCTCCAAGTAAAAAAGCTTTCCCGATATATTTAATAGATTTTTATTAGCATAGAAATTGAAAATTGGAAATATATTATATTGAGAAAAAGCCATCCATGGCTGCAGACTACATAAATTATTATTATGTACATGCTTAATCCTCAAGTTACAATTTACAATTCTCAATCCTCAAAATCCTCACGAATACCAAAATATATCGTAGTTTTTTTAGCGTGTCTCACAATCAGTCCATTGCAGTCCGTGTGTGTGTGCAGTGTAAGAATTTTTAAATATGCGCATTTTTTTTAAAGTTCACTTAGGTAAAAAGAAAAAAAGTCAAAGATAAAGACAGAGAGAGTTACATTGAATAACGTTTTACAGTTTGCATTTCACTTGTCATTAGTCATTAGCATGCACAGACAAAAGTCAAAAGACAAAATTCAAAGTCAAAAAGTCTTTTTGCTGGTGAATCGCATAGATATAATGTAAAATGACAATATACTAGTACATATACATAATACATATTTGTGTTGTACACACTGGGTTCATTTGCATGATTATGTATATAGATATAGACGAGAAATAGAGAGAGAGACAGTTGGAGTAAAGCACACAGAAACAGAAACCTTGTCACGCATTATTTGATTTTGATTCTTGTTTTGTGAGTTGTAAAGTTGTCTGTGTGAGTGCAACACAGAAACACATCACATACATACTAGAGAGAGAGAGAGAGAGAGAGAGAGAGAGAGAGATTGAGAGAGGAACATATAAAATGAATGTCTCTTCTCTACTGTCCATACTTTTTCTACCCTTGTGGTCCGAATCCTTTTTTCTTTTTCTTGGTAAAATTTTAAGAGTTAATTCTATAAAAGCAAATATTTACTCTACACAGGACGAGTGGAGTATGCATACCATACCATTCCTGCTGTATATATCTGTACATATGTACATACATATTATGTTTCTGTGTACATATATGTGAATATACGGAGAATGTTGAACATTCTGAGCTGGTCATGTCCACAGGGAGGCTGATAAATAATGATACGAAGTGGCTTATTCTCTCGTAAATTACGAGCATGCCTGTCGCTTCAGTTTTTTCTTCTCTCTCTCTCTCTCTCTTCTCGAAAATCAAGATACAAGTCTAGTAACTTACTTAACCTAAACACATAAGCCTTGATGGAAATCAAGAAAACTGAATGTTTGAGCTGGACTCTATTATAGAATACATATTGGAACAAGCACAAGCATATCACTACTCGATTCCATTGTCTTTTGTCTTATTCAGAGTTAGGGAGACAGTTTGTCATTTACTCGTCTCATATGTACGGTATATATGCGTGAACAATTCTGTATATGTATGTATGCACTATGCATTTAGAGTAAGCATGTACGTACTACGTACACACACTAGTTTTCAATTAATACAAATTACTAAGGATGGTAGGAAAAAGAATCACCGTTGAGGATGAATTTCGGTGACAATTACCAAAGACTCAATGACATAACGTTTTGTGTATATTTCAACTCGCATTCAGTCGTGTGCATACCTGGATTTCATGTTCAATGGGCAATGGCAATGTGAATACTCTGGTTACATGAGTAAACAAAATGAGAATCTTTTCTCTAAAATAAAAATAAAAAAAACTTTGAATTATTGTTGTGTGTGTGGCATTTGTGTATTTGGACAAGAGCTGCTTCACACAATCGAATCACAATCATACTCATATATAGTTTTTGAGATGTCTTCAACTAGATCCATTTAGATTCTCAAGAGATGAGATGAGACAGAGAGAGAGAGAGAGAGAAAATCTCTAGTTGTTAGTTGCTAGGAACTAGCCAAGGAAAATGAAATTTGATCTAGAAAATGCTGTTGATTAAACTTGAAAGGCCACAGACGCAGAGATAGACCGCGAACAAAAGGTTTTTCCTTCTCTTCATCTTCATCTTCCTACAACTACAACAACAATCACTGGGTGATAGTCAAGTCTGACTGTTGTTATGCAATATGCACAGAGCGTAGTCGTGTATAAATATTACACTGCACACACTGTACGTAGAAGTGTAGAATGTTGTGTGTATTTTTTTAGTGTATTTACTCAGACAGTTGGTTTTGAGAGGAAAGGATATTTTCTTGTCTTTTTTTTCTTCTTCATTTTGGTTGTGGGATGAAGAATATAAAAGACAAGTTGCTGGTGGTTGGTCACCATGGGTTCTCACTCTTTCTCTCTCTCTCTCTCTCTCTCTCTCTCTCTCTCTCTCTCTTGATGTCTCTACTTTAAATCAGATCTCTGTTAGTTAATGTTCTTAGTCTGTGCTCAGACTGTGTGGAGAAGAGACCTCCGGTTTTAGTTGTTATATTTTTATAAAGAAGAAGAAGAAGAAGAAAAAAGGCACACTTGAAGGCTCGTCGCTAGTCATATTACTAGACATTTGAAGAACAGAGTTATTCTCTGTATATATATATGTATAGGAAGAACGGAAAATGTGTATTCAATGTAATGTAATGGAATGGAATGGCTTTGCTTGGGAAGGGCCCAAGTATCAAAAGACAGAAATATTTGCTTCCATCATAAAAAGAATATCCTCAGTCTTCTTCCCTTTCTCAAGCCTAAATTCAACAACAAAGGTGATAAAAAGAGAAACTCATGCTAGTTGAAGTACTATTCGGAGATTTCCTCTAGTCATGACTGCTGCTGTTGCTGTTGCTGCTGTTCCATAGCTCGGTTGGCTCCTCTCTCTCGTGGCATGGCATTGCTTTTGCTTTTGCTCTCTATGTGATTTCATCCATTCTATACGATTTCATATTATGTAAACCCAATGGGTTGATGAATACTCAAGAGGTTATTCGACAGTGAGTCAGTTCAATGTGTATTTTGTATATTTTGTCAGGAGGCCATGATTGCGTATTTCTTCATAATACTTTGTGTACATGGTAGTTAGGACGACTTGGAACTCGTGTAGTGTACAGTGTACACACACTTAATATGTACAGTAAAAACTCTTCAAGTTTATTTTATGAATACGAGTAAAAGTATTTGAATGTGAATGTGAGCATCAGCATAAACCTTCTTCTTCTTCTTCTTCTTCTCCCGTCTACAAGTGTGTGTAGATCTGTTCTGTTCTGTTCTGTATGTAGAATTGTAGACACAGGGAATGTCAGATGTGAAGAAACGTAACTTCTTGTATAAACTTGAGAGTTTGTTAGATTTGTTGATCCTCTACAATGACTTTAGTGGTTTAAAAAAATCCCTCTATTTCTCTCTCTCTCTCTCTCTCTGTTGGCTCCGTTCTCGTGAAGAGTAAAGAGAGAAGATGAAGGAAAAGAAGAAGAAGAAGAAGAGGACTTTAGCAGTAAATACGTTAGCTATCTCACAAAAGTTACAAAGATGCTATTTACTATATACATTTATTATATGAAAGGCGTCTGTGAACTCAATGCAGAATGGACAGGTTTTGGTCTCAGCGTGAAACAGTTTTTTTTTTCGTTCGTTACTTCGTTTCGTTTTTTTTTTTTTTTTGGTCTGTCTATCTACATGCTGAAAACGATAGATTATTTATAGCAATAAACTATACCTTAGCCGACTTATCCTTATCCAGTCTGGCCTATTCGTCATCCGAGTCCTGAAAGTTCATTATCATTATATAGATAAAAATTTTGTTTCGGGTAATAGGTAACTCAATATTTATGTATATCGAGGAAAATCCCCCTTCTCCCCCTTCTATTTTTTTCTCAATCAGTTGAAACCTGAAAATGAAAATGAAAATGAAAAACCAATACCTCTTTCAAAGTAGTGTAGTATACGTGTGGAATAGACACGTACATGGAGGGTCATTACTTTATTAGAGTCTAACCTTTTAGAGACTTTCAAATTTACGTTACGTAATCATCTCGAGTCTGAAGCAGTTAAAGGAGCAAGAGAGAGCGAAAGAGAGAAAGAGAAGGAAAACTCAGAATATGAGAAAATCCGTTTGTAGTTTCATCTCCTTCGTCTTTTCCTATTGTTATTTTCATTAATACGGAGCGTTGAGTTAAATTTTTAACAAGAAAAAATTTTTTGTACTAGTACGCGTATATATTTTTGAGAAAAAAAATGGAGAAATAAAACAAAGTTGAATATCCAAATGTTGTGTCTGTTCTGTTGGCGAGAGTACAAAAAAAACAGAAGTGAGTGTAAAAGAATGTCAAATGGCAAGTGAGACCGACAAATAATTTTTGGTGGTTGGTCATTTTGAGGTGACACGGAGGTAAAGATGGAGAGAGAGGAAGAAAGAAAGAGGAAATGACTCAAGTCTGTTGGATTCATACAATGACATTTACAAAAGGAATTCTGGAGAGTTTTCCATGGACTAAAAATGATATATACAATTTAGGTATGATAAAAGGAGACAAATAATAATAATAATAATATGTAGAGAAATGGGATATTTTCCTGTCAAGGCGATGGAGTAGACAAAACTGGACAATGCATTGAAGGAGTGACAAAGATGGACCGACTCAATGGCCTTTTGAATATTTATAGATATGTACCAGGTAGTAAAGGAGAGGAAAATATAGAAATAGTGAGAGAGGTAGAGGTACTGTTGAGAGAGAGAGAGAGAGATAGGATGGATAGTCAGTTTAATTTAGTTTCAGTTTAGCTCCACTTGAGACACAACGAACGAAAAAGTTGAAAGTAAAAAGAAAAAGAACACGGTTTTAGAACTGAACATGGTATGGGATGGAGAAGAATATAAAAGGGATACTCAGAGAGAGAGAGAGAGAGAGAGAGAGAGAGAATGAGAATACTACATGGCATGGCAGTTCAAGGACCAAATCTCTTTCCAGCAGCGTAGCTGAACCCCTGCTGGTACCTTTTTCGTTTTGCTTTCCTACGTTCAAGTTACTTTTTCGATTGAAACCTACGCTCTGCATGCATGCACAGGTATTCATCTATAGTTTGAACGTACTAGTACCACGTTTGTAAAACGTACCGTAGATTTGAATGGCCAAGTTTAAGCTTTTTATTTTCTTCATTATACAGTAGAAATGTGTACGTACGAACTTACGGACGGTCGGACGTACTAGTATTAGATATACCTGCTCATACGCACTCACTCACACTCACACACACACACATGGGATGAGTAAATGTAAATATACGTGCTTGGTTGTATGTACTACTTGTATTCTATATAGGATAGAGAGGATTATGTGTATGTATGTGGCGATGGTGGGCTTTGCATTCCTTCTCTCACTCACTCACTCGCTCGCTCGTTTTTATTAAGGAACCTTTGTAAAGTCACAGAGAGTATAAAATCCTTTGGCCTCTTTCGATGCACATTGCGATCTTCTTCTTGAGCTTAGAATATAAGATTAAGGAGCAAGATATTGTCGATCAATAGGATCAATAGGATCTATCATTGCATCAAACTAATATATAACCGGAGACTAAGACCAAGAGACGATGTGTAGCATTTAAAAAATCTCTTGACTTCTTATACTTTCTCCTCTCTTCAAAAAAATTTAAAGCTCTTTTTCCCTATCTGATTTAGAGAGATTGAAAATTTTTCTACATTATTTGTCCCGAGTGAGGAGAGTCCCGACTAGAATTATATATTTTCTTTATTATATATCATCTAATAATTACAATTACAATATAATATATCAAAGACATGTGTAAGATGCTTGTACTGTAGTTAAGAATACCTGATGATACCTAAATATGTTTGTGTAGAGTAGAGGAGGACACAGCGGGTTATTTTCAATCCGGAAAATCCAAATGAAACTGGGTTAGATTATTGTTATCTTCGTTGTTGTTCATGTTATTCCTGTCCGCGTTTTTTGTTATTACTATATATTTTTTTCAATTGAGGATTAAGATGATTTTCATTTTTACAAGCGAGTATTGCCTATTTATTGATATTTGTATTGAAATGAAACCTTTTTTCGTCTATTACTGGGAAATCATTTTGCTCGTTCTTCATTTTATTTTCAAAATTTTATTAATTATTGAAAAAAAGGGGTTTTATGTAGGCTGTTGTATGTACTAGTAGATTGTTGTTGTTGTATCTGTATAACAATGATTGGGAAAAGGATACGTATTTAGAGTAAATAGTAAAGAAGTGAAGAAAAAACTTGTGTGTCATGTGAATCAAAACTCTGGTCAAAGAGAGAGAGAGAGAGAATCATAAAAAACTACACTTTGGTCATAAAACTGTCCTTTTGTAAAAGTTTGTACAAGTCTTTAGACTGCCTAGTTGACTATATTATTATTGTGTTGTGTACTATAGAAAATACAAAACTGAAGCAATATAATAATATAATATTATTATTATTATTGTTACAACGTACATATATGACTGCTCCAACTCCTGTGCACAGATATTCCATCTGTATTCTGCCTGATAAGCACTTGAGTATAAATTGTATTGTGTAGTTATACAGTTCAAGTATGAAGGTTTAACGTAGTTTATGGGATAAACGTCTTTTGTGGGGGTTGGTTGTTGTATATGTATATTTATATATGTGAATATGTATATATCCCAATCACTCCCATATACATATCGTATAATGTATACCTATGTATAATGTAGTAATGTAAATGTATAAGGATGGGACTGGACAAAGTATTTAAGGCGCTATATTTTTCGCACATGGATGAAACCAGTTGTAGGGCTGATTATCAGGGAATAAATCTCGCATAGATACTTGTTTGCAAGTAGTTTAGTACGAGCAAGTAGGGACGAGGTGCCTAAAATTCAAAATCATAATGCAGAAGCTTGTGCTCTTGTGCTCACTCATAAAGTAAATGGCGTGTGGGCAGGATTCTTCTCTTTCTCTCTCTCTCTCTCACTCACTTCGACTCAGCCTGCATTTAATATAATCTGTACACACTCACACTCACATCACATGTACATGGAACGATATAGATTACACTCATCTCATACATATTTCATATAAGCACACACACACACACACACACACACATATGTAGTACATAGTAAGTACATGAATTGTACAAGCTTGTGGTTGTGAGTAGCAACCAGGCAAAGGTGATGTGGAAAAAGAAGTGGTAGTGGCTTCAACTTTTCCTGATACACCTCTCCTTAATAAATGGTATTTGTCGTGGAAGGGTAGCTGAACAGCTACAACTAGCCAGTGAGCTTTAGAACGAAAACCACTTGGTTTTACATTCACTGTTCATTTCTTGCTCTCTCTCTCTCTCCCTCTGTCCATACTCTATTCTATAGACTATAAAGTAGATGTGGGTGATAGATTTTTTTGTGACTCCCTTAACTAAGGCATCGTGGCGGTCGAGAAATCTCCAAAAGCACATTCGTATCTCTTTCTTTCTCTCTCTCTTTCTGTTTTCAGCGTGTACTCGGGCTTGGTCGTGAGTAGACTGAGACTGAGACTTGAGACTTAACAATATGTAAGCAGTTTTGTTTGGGAGGCTTACGTGGAATGGAGTGAGAGAAGGAGAGAGAGAGAAGGAGAGAGAGAGAGAGACCTGAGGAGAGGAAGGAAGACTCACCGCATTTCACTATACTCACTCTACACATTGAAGTGTTTGAGAAACTTTAGGCACATAGCAAAAGAACTTGTTTCACAGGATTCCTTCGGGATTCAAGTTGTATCGGCACCGATGCCAATTTTTGAATTTTTCTTTTCTCGCTTCCATTTTTTCTCTCATAAAATTTGCCATGTGTTATAAAACTTGACATGGAGGAAAAATTACAATAATAATCAAATACCAGAGATGATGAAAGGAGAGAGAGAGAAATATTATTTACATGTGAACAACATATACAATATACGATAGATTGGAAATTTTGGTTGAGAAATTATCATGTTCTGTATTGTTCCAACATATTGTCAAATCCTTCTTGTTTTTGTATTGGCTTATAGTCTGTTCAGGATTTGAGGATTTTCTCTTGTCACTCTCTACATCCCATTCTCATCAATGTAAGAACATGAAAAACATGCACATTGAGAGAGAAAGAGAGAGGTAGAAAACATGTAAAGGGAATAATGAAATGAAATGAGCAGTGCGTACAAGTACATACACGTATGTACAACGAACGTACTACATAATACACATAATACACAGTGGTCAAGATTTACAACATTCTTAGGTTGTAATCAATAAATAATTCTATTAAATTGATTTTATATTTTATCATATCGCTAGAGTCCGTGAGTGACTTTCCTTTCCTCTTCTCTACTCATCCTCAATATGTTTTTCTCCATGAATATATTTTGTATAATAAAATGTATATAAAATATATTATACATGTAATATTTTTTTTTTTTTTTTTTTTGAAAAATCGGAACACGAACATTAATTATTTCAGCTTTGGGTCAGGTGAACTGGCCGGGGCCGGCAATCTCATAATATATTTTTCTTTCGGAGCCGACCAATGTATCTCTCTATCTAATCAATGTATTATGAAAACGTTTCATGCAATGTTCTTCTACTTCTTCTTCTTCTCATATCTTCGTGTGTGTAGGAAAAGCGTAAAAGTACAAGCGCTCAAGTCATGTAGAAACCAGTGATGTGAATGACGGCTGGAAGACTTTTCAAGTGACGGGTTTTCTCTGCATGAATTCCTAAAGTCATATCCTTGCCCTTCATCAAATTTAGGTCTACACCCTTCCTTGGCTTGAGATAGACCCCTGGAGAGATAGACTATTGAGAATATATTTTTTTACACTCTTCTTTCAACCGACTATTATTATTACAAGGAAATTGTATTATGCCAACCAACCAACTTGGATGGATAGATGGATTTCCCTCCTTCTCTTTACTTCTAATTCCATCCCATCTGTGATAAGCTAAAACTCTAAAAAAAAAACTCTCACTATACAGATTTAAATGGATGTTGTAGAGACTGGACACATTAGTGTGTGTGTGAATGCGAGTGTCTCTAAATCTAACAATAAATGCTTTCCCTGATACATTTACATTCTCAATTCTCATATATATTAGATTATGCATATTGGTTACAAATATACGATCGCTCCACCGCCTAATAAATATCATCAAATAATCCAAAGAGTTGTATTGTACACACTCACAATCACCATTCACACAATGAAACTTTAGTCTCATTCCACCCAAATCAGATCAGTCGACCACATTGTTATGCTATTGAGAGAGAGATTTTATAGGAAAAGCGGACGCCGATGTTGTGCGAAGAACCAAAAAAAAAAAAAACGCACACATCAGTACTAAAAAAAATTCCTGACACATTGTTATTTACTTTATTATTACAACTATCGTGCCTATGACCCCCTTTTTTTCCTCAATCCATTTTTCTCCTCTCTTACCCATCTTTTTTACCCCAAACCAATGATTACTCTTTAATTGACTCGATAATCAATGTGGAGAAAAAAAATAGATTTTGTGTTCCATATATCTTTTTTAACTTGTATTTTGTAATTTTGCCCTTTTTAATCTATTAGTTCTTTAATTATATTCCTGTGCCCGCAACATGGACACGTACTTTTCATCCAATTTTACATCTAGTCACGTCCACGACTGCAATTTTCTGTTCTCTCTCTCTCTCTCTCTCTCTTTCTCTCTCTCGCTCTCTCTCTCTCTCTCTCTCTCTATCGTTACTTTCAACGTTTCGTGTGCACACATGATACTTCCTTATAGTTATAGTATATATAAATGTGTATCATCATTCATTCAATCTTTTTATTATCATTTTTGTCTATCTACTGTTATTGTATTGTCTCTTTTAGTGAATATTGTTATGTCCTTTGATTAGTGATACATATTTCATATTTCGTCATAGCTAACTCGACAATGTCGACCATAGACTGTAACTGTTATACAGTATACATTTGATTATAATTGGGTTTTTATGATGTCAAGGGTCACGGAAAGTTTTCTCCTTTTGTTTCGTTTTTCGAGAAGAAGAGATCCCTGATGGTGATAGTGATATGGAGGTATTGTGAATGGAGACTTGTTGGAGTAGATTTTGATAAGATAACAATGTGATAGATTGGATTCGAATGTAGTTTGTCTACGATATTTTGTGGATTTTGAAATTGTTTTAGTCTTGAGCCGAAGAGAAAGTGTTTTTTTACCTTCTTTTTCTTCATCTTCTTCTTCTTCTTCTTCTTTTCTTTATTAAACATTTTTATTATTGAGAAATTATAATATCTTGTACGATATCTTGTTCATGTACAAACTGATATGCAAACTTGTATACAAAGGAAAAAACATGATGATGATGACGGTGAAGATGATCAATGAACAACTTTTTTCTTGGCAATTTTTGCTCCTGTACTTTATTAATTTGAATTTGAGCATGATTTCCATTTCGATTGACCATTTATCAATCTAGTCCATGATTTCAATTTCGAGAGAGGAAAATAGAAAATGTGGAAAAATATAGAATGGATTTTGATAATTTTTGTTTTCTAAGTATATAGAATATATGTTTCACTTTTTAATATACAAACGTAAACGTTAAAGTCATGATCATGAATGTAGAGAGAAAATGAGAGGCTGCTGATTGGTCCGACTCACAATCAAAAGTTAGGAGTCAGAAGTCAGAAGTCAGATTTTATAATAAATTTAATAAGGTCCGAGTATTCGTACACACGTGTACATATTTGGTTATGTATACGGAGGAACGTATTTACATACTCATGTATGTAGGTACAAGTAGAAAGGGAAATCGAATGATGGTGTGGGCAAAGATTTAAGGTAGCCTGAATCAGAAGTTTTGAACATGATATAATATTGTGTGTACAAAACCTTTGGTGGCAGTTGACAATGTTGATGCTGATGGACATGATGTGTGTATTTAATAATATTCGGTTACTTTTGATAGGAAAAATTCCTTGTGGTCGTCTTCTCTCGTCCCCAGTGTGTGTGTGTGTGTGTGTGCATGTGCATGGACTGTAATATTAATTCAATGCAAAGAGAGAGAGAGAGAGAGAGAGAGAGAGAGAGAGAAGGAGAGACGAAAAAAAGTATATTTCTCTTCTCTCATATCTGATTTTTGTCTAGTCTCTTGACTTTTTTCTCCTCGGAGAGTTTTTGATTATTCTTGAACGTATATACACATACACTCGAGTTTCATTTGATATGGAATCGGACAGACAGACAAACAAACAAATAAACAGAATAGAACAGAGGGTGCAATAAGTTTTTGGATGCACCACACATCACACGTTGGTTAGTTTTGTTATATTGGAAGAACATGTCCTTGTATGTACTGACGAGCTTTTTGTCTGTCCAGAGAATCACTTTTGATTGTTGATCCCTAGAATCAAAAGATTCTATAATAAAAAATATTATTGTTATTATAGTTTTGAGAATGTGTACAGTACATGCATTGCATGTACATACCTTGTTCAACAATGTGTGCATTGCATACATACTTACTTTACTTGTATTCGTATCTGTGTAGTCATCCGTACTTTGGGTATATACAATACATACACGCATTCAATTTTTCAAGTAATGTCAACTTGATTTATTTGACTCCTCCTTTACTCCTGTGACGTTTGGGATGAATTATGAGTTATTAAGCAACTTTTGATAAGCATTTTGATTTAAACTGTCTTCATAGCATTATAGAGGTTCGAGGAGAAATGATTTTTCGTTTGTGTGTGTTGTGTGCGTATAAGTGAGTAAATTGTGGATATGATAAAGAATAAAGCAGTGCAGTTTACACTTTACAGTATACTCTACACTCTACAATACTCTACAATACTCTACATCTTATGGACACATTGTGCTAAATTGTATTGTAAATTTTAATATCTTAACTATATATGATGTGATGTTGGTGTAGGTATATAAAGAGGACTGACTGGCAGTGAAAACATTTACCAATCTATAGCATTTAGTTTCTCGTATCAAGTATTTAGTAATGCAATGATGGTTTTCAATGTTGATACATAAAAATTCTGTGAAAAAAAAAACATTTTCTTAAGTAGTTGATCCAAGGGAAAAGTGTACAATGGTTCTACGTACTCTCATCTGTAGGGATTGTATAATGTGGATAGTTTGTTAAGGAGTTAGTTTGTTATATGTAGGAATGGATTAGCTAGTGTAAGCTTTTCGAATAATAAATTATTGCCATGTGGTGGTAGTGGTGTAGTGGTAAAAAAATAAAGGCGGTTGCATGTGTTACGGGTTACGGACCATGGTCTTATCTCTCTCTCTCCTCTCTCTCTCTCACTACGTGTGTATTGTTTCTAACGTAATATTATTGAGGTAATGAATTGAAGGACTGACTAAAGCGGCTGTGAATTTCCTCTGGACTCTTGTCTTGAATTTCTCTCACTCAAAAGCCAAAGCCAAAAAGGTACACGAGGAGACTTGGTAAAAGTAAAGAAAAACCAAAACGAAAAATCTGTACATATGCTTGATATGTGCTAATTCATTTAAGGGCAGGTTTTGATTACATAGATGCAGTGTTGAGCCCAAGTGATGGGCATTTCCTATTAATTTTTTAGTAGGGCTCCAACTTCAACTCGCTCGGTCGCTCTCTCTCTCTCTCTCGTTCCTTCTCCAGCTCTCCCTCAGAGAGATGTTTCAAAAGTTGGAGTTGGAGAATCAAGATTGGTTCAAAAGCCTTCGCTCTTGCTCTCGCCTTTGCCTTCGACTTGGACTCTTTTGACTTTTCTCGACGGCCCAGGTTCACATCCACATTCACGTCCACCACCAGAAAATCCTCGATCAACTTTTAGGGAGTTAAGTTGTGGTAGTCGTATTAAGTTGAGACGAGACGAGAAGGGAGAAGGAGAGAGAGAGAGAGAGAGAGAGACGGACCTCTGACATGTGAAATCAACATGATCTGACACTGAATAAAACCTCGCCTGAAAATATCCCAAAAATGTATATTCTACCTTGTAAAATACTCACTACACACATAGACTGTAGTGTATAATGTAATATGTATAGGGTTACCAAAAGTGAACATGTCTACAATATGTATGTGTGTTGTGAGTGAGTTTGAGTGTGTGTGTGTTGTATAATATGTACAAGGTATATAGATAAATTGATAAATATTAAGGATTTTAAGGTAAAGAGAGAAACTTAATGTTGGTTGTAGTTGTGTACGTACGAGCTATATACACGTTGTTGGTTTATATGTGTGTTCTATAGTATTAATTTGATAATGGAATCCTATAATTTGATTCTTCATCTTTTCTGTCTTTCTTTCTTTCTTTCTCTCTCTCTCTCTATGTCTGTTTCTTCCTTGTGGTGAACCAGTCAACCAGTCTTGATTATCATAGAATTCTACTCTGCTTGAAGCAATGAGTTGTTCGAACCAAGGAAAAAACCGACTTCACTTATGCTATTATCAGCTCATTCGCTAAAGTTTACTTTGCATTTGGTCTTTGGCTTTAGTAGTACGGGAATGGGAAGGGAAGAAGAAGGCATACATGAATAAATACTGGTCCTGCACATATATGCTTGTAAGAGTGTGTGTGTGTGTGTGAATACATAAAATTCAACATTGTGGAGTTAACAAAGTAATTATACAAGCTTTATATTGATGTGTACACTGTACTGAGTTCCCAAACAACCCTTTTTAACGATGACCAACAAGATTATATACATGATAGACAATGTCCACCAAACATTATGTCATTTTTATATTTTGGCCAGTATGCAGTTGTAAAACCTCACAAAAACTCAACGTCCACACGACTATTTTATTTTATATTATTATATCTCTCTCTCTCTCTCTCTCTCTCTCTCTCTGTACTTCACTCCTCTACAAATTGTTCAACTGGATATTTGCCTCTCACTCACTCTCCCTTCTTTAGAGAAGATCTGTCGCTCTTGTAATCTTCATTCGAGACCATTTCAAGTAGTAAAACGAAATAGTATAAAATGCAAATCAACTTTTTTTTCTTCTTCTCCTTCTTGGTCTTTCATATAGTCAAAAGTCAAAAGTAAATATCTCGCGTTGTTATAGTCAATGTGAGAGAATTTAGATTGTTTAAATACCTTTTCTCTCGCTCTCTCTGTCTCACTCTCGTAAGATTTCGTGCACATTTTTTGCTGTACTTTGTGACTTTGTCCATAATACTTTATCAACAATGTACACACATTTACATGCACTGTTAAATCCAATGTAATGTGTCATTGGTCATCATCAGCAATCCACACACACACTACAACAATACATATATACAACCATTTCCCTACTAGGCATAAAACCATCATACAAATATTCCGTAATGCTATTACTATCATTACGTGAACCTTTTAACATTTCTCATAATATTACTATAATTATTACTAATTTCAATTTCATTGAAAAAAGATAAAGGATACACAAACACAAACACACACACATGTTATTATTATTGAGACTGTACAGGTAAATTTTGAGCCATATTTTCGTGAGAATATGGGAAATTACTTCTCTCTCTCTCCTCACATTTTGTTTGACATGGAAAAATTTTCTTTTACCTTCGTCTCAAAAATTCTATTTGTACTTTGTGCATATGGACATGGAGAATAACAGAATATACTTAAAAATAGGTAAAACTGACAGAGTCTTAAAATAAGGTGTCCGTTTTGTCTACGCTTTTAATACAATGATGTTGGATGTGTATGCTGTAGGGTAGACTGGGTAGAGCAATTGTATTATTTTGTATATATGTACATATGTGTGCGTATACAATGTCCATGGATTTCCTTGTTGGTAGGTAGTACATAGATATACCTACCTCTCGATATACAAACTTCGGAAAAGAGAGAGAGAGAGAGAAAGAACCCGTAATAACTTTACCTGTTCATAAATGCTTTCAGCTTTCAGTGGCAAGAAAAGGTCTCTCTCTCGCTCCTTTCAAAACTATAACAAGATTTTATATAAAGGCACAGTATTTGGAGGATAAACAACTTGAATGTTCAAGTTGAGAAATAAGAGAAAAAAGAAGGAGAAGACTTTTCCCATTTAATAGGGTCGCCGATAGAGTAGGTTTAGTTTAGATATTTTAAAGGAAGTTTATCAGGGTAGCTCAAATTCCAAATCTTCAGTGTCCGACAAGCTACAATTATGTAGACGGACGGGCTGAACATAAAAACATATTTAGTAAAACATGGATATAAGTTATACTATATGTATATATGTGCGTTTGTTTTGTGTGTACTTGTAGTACCTTGAGCTTAAAACTGTACTTGTTCTTGCTCCTGCTGCACAAGTATCTGTATATGTATGTTTTTTCGGGATTTTTTGGTGCTCTTTTCTCGTCGTCTTCTTTGCGTCTTTCTTTTTGTGAGAAAGGGAATGAAGTATCGGACGCAAGGAAACAAAAAGAAACCAACCCAAAAATAAAGCAAATGGCATTACTTTTCCACTAATTAAATAATAAATCCATCAGGCTTGGAATTATATATGCCGAGCGGTAATTATTTTTCCCTTTATATTTATTAAATAGAATTAGCAAGGCTTCCAATTTTTCCGTTATTATACATACATAAGCTTTAGACCATAGAATAGACCATGTGTGTGTGTTTGTGTGTGTGTGTGTGTATTTGTAGTTTGTACCGAAATTACATTGTATTCCATTTTCATAGGTATTTTGTGGTTGGACGCATTGAAATATTTCCAGCTTTCAGTGAAATTGTAAGCTGTATTGTACCTATATAACTCTACATATATTGAACGTCGTACGTGCATGGAACATTTTAGACATGTTCGATTAGAGATTAGATCTAGTTCATTTGTTATTTGTTACAAAGTCAAAGTTCATGCCCTTCCTCACTTTTTCTATAATACTTTCTTTTTCAAAAAAAAAACAAAAGAAAAAAAAAATCACACACATGTATATTTTATTTATATTTTTATTTCTAGAATATGTGAATGTGAACGTGAGTACTTGAACATTATATTTTATGTATCTTTTTTTCCAGTAGCAACAAATTCATTAAATAGCTTTAATATATATATATTATGAAAAGAAGGATATGTTTTTTTTCCTTGCTCTGTATTTTGCCATGATTTTTCATTGCGAGTACACATAAATTTGTTGTATGTTTTTTTTCTTCCCTGTGTTTTGTTGGAAAAAGTCCAAGTCGATGACTTTGCAGTTATCGAGTCAAGTGGAGTAAAAAGGCGTTTTTGTAGGATAATAAAATCTTAAAAACCTGTTTCACGTTGATTTACAGAATGATTTTATGCTTATTTTGATTTATCAAATCACCAAAGTTTTTCTTTTAACTGAAAAGTAGTTATGGTTATTAAAAATTCTACACGCATGCATGGATATCCTATGTGTCGGTATTTATGTATGTTATGTACGTTATGTACATGTACCTACAAGCTCCGTCCAGGTATGCATGTGCATATATTCAGTATTCAGTATTATATGTAGGTGTATGCAGACAGAGTATGTACTGTCTGTGTACCTACTCTGGAAATATCCATTGTTTTTTTTTTTTTCATATCAAAGATTTCAACTCTTTGATTTTGATAAAAGACAAGATAGAGAGAGAAAGAGAGAGGGAAAAGTCTGGTATGGAATCGACATGGACAGAGTAGGTACATTTAGTTATGTCAATTTTAATTTCATGCAACATGTACACAGAACATGAGTTCAAATAACATTAAAATATTTAATGAGAGAGTTCTATCTGTGAGTCACAACCGAGTTCACATTAAATTTGTCAAAATGAAAAGTGAAATGTGAATGACGGGGAGGAACATACAGAAATCCATACATTACATACACCACAGCCATTGCCATTACCATATGAAATGCAAAGGCAAACGAGTAACTACTGTCTGCAACTTTTGGAACAAGTACTTTTGACCAGTGAAAGATGTGTAAAAGTATACCGTCTTGTTGTGTGTGTGTTTGTGTGTGATTGTGATTGTGACTGTTGTGAATTGTGAGTATGTGTACAACAGTGGAAATGTAAATGAGATAACTTAATGAGCTAATGAAGGCATGTTATATTATAAGCTGGCTTTGTTGTCCCGAATCCCTTAACTGCTGTATTTTTATCTGTAAACTAGCAATGATCTATAATATATAACATAGTGAAGCGAACGTCCCCTTCCTTCCTTCCTTCCTCCTTCTTCTTCTTCCTTCAAAGCTTTCGTGTTTACAGTATGCATTTATGGCCCTTGGTGAGTGACAGGCTCTAAAAGTTTTTAAATCGTTTCAGGAAAAAGAGACCTTTAACATACCACGGACTTTTACTGTACAAATTCTAATTGCCATAAACCATAACTGACGATGAGTTCAGGCTCACATAAGGCACTCAACCATATACATATTTATATTTATGTATACAGAATACAGATATATCGTACATAGGGATTTGGAATCATTTCAGACATTTCAGAATGGTTTCTCTCTCATCTTTCTCTTTCTGTTAGAATGTTATTCTCAGACCGTGTGCATAATATGTATGTACATACATCAAACTAACAATAAATGTATATATGAACACACGTAAAATCCTAATCCTGAACATTTCCTATGGTATTGGATACTCTTTTGAATATGTATATAAAAAAATTCTTCTTCTTCTTCTTGGATCTTTTTCTCTCTGCGTATTCATTACCCCCACATAATTTTCTAAGTGGATATGCGTGTATCTATTCAAACTTGCTGTTTATTATACGTATTATGTTACAAAACTATTATTTGGGAAAATATTGGAATGCAATTTACAATTTACCTTCTTGACTCTTTGAATATTCACTTTGTCTACAAAACGAAAGTCATGTATAATAAATAATTTATGTATATGGAAAAAAAATGTTGTTTTTCTCTTATTCACTTAAGCTCTCCTCTGTATAGACTCATTTTACATTTTTTTTTTTTTTGTTTTTTTTATCACAGGTGGAGATTGAATTGTTAGACCGAAATGATTCACCTCCTCATTTTAAATCAAAGCAAATGACATTGAATATTTCGGAGAATGCTGCAGTTGGTCAAGAAATTACAACGTTGGTGGCAACGGATGAGGACCTTTTGGGGACCATTTCATATTCCCTTGTCAAAGGGGATGATGGCAAGTTTAATTTGGACTCGAGTACTGGAATCCTTAAAGTTATCGATGCTCTGGATCGGGAAACTAAAGAAGAATATCGTCTTGTAGTCCGTGCAAATGATGGGATTCAACATTCAGATGCTGTCGTCATTATTCAAGTAAGGATTGGGAGAGACATTAAACAAAAATTTAAATGTTTTTTTTATATGCACACAAATGTCTTTTCATGATTTTTATATTCGGTACTCAATACGGTTGATAGGAGATTTTCGAGAGGGACATACATATTTTGTATTTAATGCATTATTATGACTCATCTCATACATACTTACGTACGTATGAAATCTTATTGTGCATAAAATATACAGATAGTGATAGTCCACGCCCCACACTGAAAATTTATCGTCAGTCAAATAAAATAAAACAAACTCTATGGATTTAGAATTTAAAGTTAATTCAAAGAAAACTCTAAAGTTCAAACTTGATAGTCTCAAGAGAGACAGGATTTTCTTACACTTTTCCATTGTGATTGTAAGCATGGCAATATACAGATATACTGATACTAATTGTCCTCACAATAGTATTTAGTGTTTTAAATCAATGCCTTGGATATTGTATTGTCTATGTATATATATTTATATATATATTCTATACTTATGGGACTCTGCATAGATTTACTCATGGACTCATGGTCAAAGTAGCAATGGAAGGCTCATTTGAACAAAATGTTTAGTTTTACGACTTCTTTTGAAGTTGACGTGTCGCAGTCTCGCAGTGTTTTGCCCCCTCGACTACACTCAAAGAAAAAATTATCCGACCACCAAGACCGTTCAAATGCATTGAGAAATAAAAAATAAACAAAAAAATACAAAAGGGTTGATTACCTATTTTAAAAGACAATATCAGGACAAAATATGAGAAATATTGTAGAAATCACAAGTTGAGAGTTGAAGCGGATGTAAAACTGAAAAAATAACGAATTTTTTTTAAGGGAAAATGAAAACTTTTGAATGACCAAAAATGGGAGAAATATTATGTTAGATTTAGCATTGAAATATGTATGTAAAAACAAAAAACAAATGTATTGGAATTGGAAGGAAGGCTGGACAATTTTGAGTCCGAGTGTAGATGCATAAATATATATAGATACAACAGAATTCCTTTTATCTTTAGATTCATTCACATGCTTTACCTTCCCATCATAAAAAGGAAAAATCGTAATCGTAAAAGGTGGCTCGTAAAAACAGAGAGTCTCTCTCTCTCTCTGTCTCTCTCCCTCCTTCACTCTGTGTGTTTGTGTGTACACATAGTCTTTGGACGACGACTCGTAATGGACAAAAACGAAATTTTACTTGAATTTTTACGATTTGAGTAGACCGCAGCATATTAATGAGCCGAGAGAGAGAGAGAGAGAAAGAGAAAGAAAGAGAGTCATGATGCCTTATAGAATAGAAAATGTATTGTTATGTTACGTTGTATTATGGTAAAAAAAATGGAGAAGGAGTAAAAGGGAAAGAATTGCATATATTGAAATATCAAGATTAAATTAAGTGTTTTGAGACAATCTATAAGTCTGTGTATTTTATTATTGTTGTTTTGTTTGTTTGTTTGTTTGTTTGTTTGTGTAGTTGCAAGATGAGAATGACAATGCACCGGATTTCTCAACGACTGCGTACTCCTTTGACATTCCTGAGGACTCTCCACCGGGATTCAAAGTCGGAACTCTGGAAGCTGTAGACCCGGATAAAGATGGGAATGGTCAAGTTACATACTCTGTCCTCTCCGACTGGGGAAATGATGTTTTCTCATTGAATCCACAAACTGGAATATTTACTTTGACCACACGCCTTGATTATGAGGAGGTAAGGAGGAATTTTTTATTTTATTTATAATAATAACAATCTCAACCAAAGTATTTAGTGAATCATTTATAGTTTATACATACCAAGTCTGCAAGTCTGTATTCAAGATGTTATAGATAAAATGTATCATAGACTCCGAGACATAATCATTAGATATTAGATAGTAATACACAAATGAAACGAAACGAAAAAAAACACATTCTTTCTTCTTTTTTCTCTCGAATCATTTCATTTATTTCATTTCCCAGTATTTTATTCGTATATATGTTCGTCTACACATGACTTATTAGCTAAAACAAATGGGCAGGTGTCACAGGAATTCCGTATATATATATTTTTAGCACTTAATGAGAGAGAGATATAGAGAGAATGGGAAATCCGAAAGGGATTTTTGTTTATATATATGTGTGTGTGTACTGTGTGTACTTAATACATGTATGTACATACTAATAAGGAGACTAAGAGGAGTTGAAGGGTGGGAAAATTTCCCCCTTATAATTGGACAAAACCGTTTGACTTTAATTGTGATTTTTTTGCGAAGTCGATGAACAAGTGAACGTGAACACACATAGTATCTTATGGTAATGTGGAGCACACGAAGTTGGTTTGAATAGAGTGAACTGTGTGTGTGTGTGTGTGTGTTGGTAAAGTAGGTATATATGAGTATGAAAGAGTGTGTGTGGAAAAGATGTTGTTTTGTAAAAGCCTCTAGCCAATGTTTCTGAAGACGCGGTAGTAAATCTTATGGCGCAAACTTTATACAGGAGAAATGTCAATTAGTTTTAATGTGAGGTGGACTACAGGGTAAAAAGGTTTTTCTATGTGTGTGTAGAGAGAGAGAGAGAGAGAGAGAGAGAAAGAGAGAGATGTGTAGTCTTTTTAAACAGGTATGGCCATCCAATGAGCTCATCATAGAGAAAAAGTCTTTTCGGGAATAAGCTCCGTAAATATTCGGTATCGAAATTTATGTAGGCGTCTTCCTCTCTACATATCCACATCCAAATACACACACACACACTCACACACTTTTTTAAAGTTTTTCCTTGCAGTCGTCGTCGTCGGAAAAGAAAATAATCGCGTTGAAAACAAGGCCCTTACTCAATTTTCAGACTATGATCATCAGTGTCAAACCAACTTCTTATTTATAGGTCTAACCTCGGATTTTTTCCACCCTTCACATTTCTGTATAGCTTTCGTGATTACCAACCATCTCTTATAATATGCTGCAGATAAATAATCTCCCACGGCACCTGCTTCTTACCTGACTCCTTTCCTTTCATCTGTTACTCTCTTGTGCTTTTTCTTCTCCTTCCCCGTCTCCTTCTTCTGTACTCTCAACACAACACAATAATACAGCGTGGACGTTACGTGTGTATGTATTCAGATATATGTATTCACTCATACACTTTACACATGGTATACCTAACCTATCAAACGCTCGTAATATTTCTCCGATATGTATAATATGAATTTATAATATTACCCATGTGTGAGTGAGTGTGTACTGTACACGGTCCTTAATCTATGTGCATCGTGATAAAACTCAAGTCTCAGACATTTGCAATGGTCTCTATCGTTGTTGTTGTTATTGGTAGGGCCTCATCAAATATAAAAACCTGTACAATATTCAACTCCTCTCCATCTGTGTGATACATGCATTTTCCGTTCAAGACTCGTGTTTGATAGAGGGTTGAACATTTCAAGGCAATGATAAAATGATATATATATATACATACTTCATTTCATTTTTTCTTTCATTTTCATTATCATTTTCACAGATTCAACACTACATTTTCGTTATTCAAGCAAAGGATGAGGGTGCTCAACCACTGTCCTCCACAACAACCGTTTACTTTAACGTCCAAGATGTCAACGATAATTCGCCAATGTGAGTATTTTTATAATATTCCAAATTCCATATCATAAAATTCCAGTTCATCTTCGATGACCGTGGATAGCTGTGGCTGTGTGGCTGTGTGTATGTTCCATGAAAATGAGAGACAAAGGAAAAGATTTACTGATTTACACAAAATCGTATTATTATAATAATTCATGGACAAAAAAAAATGTGAACATTGAACATACCAATGTGACTATTTAATGTAAAAGCTATTTATTTTCAATTTCCCGTCGCGTATGCATATCCGCAACGAAAGGAATAAATATGTTATTAATATGTATATGAGGATTTTTTAATGGCTTTCACAATGAAATATTATTACATTCCCTCATTAACATAACTTTTGAGTATCCGTGAGTCTGAGTATATCGTAACGTGGAGAATTTTATGAATATATATTTTTTTTTTCAGTTTCGACCCGATGAGTTATAACCGAGAAGTTTATGAGAATGTCTCTATAGGGAGTTCCGTGGTGACTGTGAGTGCGACAGACTTAGATTCGGGTGAGTTGAGACGATAATACCCCTTTGGCAAATACATACCTAATACCTAATACATACTCAAAAGACATTTCGAGAGAAAAAACAGTCCATGTAGGAATATGACTAGTTTTGGTTTGGTCTCTCTCTATATATATTATATATATGCATGTAGAATTAGGTAAAAAAAATGGTCGTAAATAGTCATACTATAAGAAAGTAAAATCTTGTGTGAAGCAACTTTTATGACATTTTGTAAGGATGAGAAGAGATAAAAAGGCTTTCTTTACCTGATGGCAAATATGACTCCTTTTGCCGCTTTAAACAAACAAGTGTTTTTTTTTTACACACGCAGAGAGAAAAAAAATGCATTATTCTATACTTTTATCTTTAGGTTTAAATGGAAAAATCACATATTCTATCGTTTCTGGCAATGATAATCAAGTATTTGATGTCTCCGAGAACGGCACAATATTTACAAAGACATTCCTCGACCGAGAGACGAAACCATCATATACGCTCATTGTGGAGGCTTCCGATCATGGAATTACCAAACAATTGTCGTCAACAGTTCAGGTTTGTTTTATATTAAGTGTACATTATATAATTTTATCATCTTCTTTTTATCTCTCATTCATTCTCTCTCTCTCTCTCTCTCTCTCGGTCTGTCTCTCTTTGATAATTTCCTTTCTATTTGAATTTGACCGATTCAATAAAATACACTAATGTGCATTTGAAACTCCATATCATATCATATTGTATATATAGGTGAGCATTAACCTGAAGGATGTGAACGATGAATTGCCCACATTCATTTCTCCTAATGAAACGTATGTAATGGAAAATTCTCCAATGAACACCGTCTTACTCGTGGTCAAATGTGTGGATAAAGATGAGGGTCGAAATAGTTATGTCGAGTACATTTTGAATAATGAAAAATCTACTTTCACTCTTGGTCCGGTCGATGGACTTTTAAGAGTCAGTGGAATCATTGATCGAGAAACTAAACAAAATTATACTCTCAAGGTAAAAAAAACAAATAAAGCAATCAATAAAACAATTCACTACTAGTTGCTAAAACTCGTATTGCCTTCTCTCTTGCATAATTACTTGAACACACACGACGAGGATTATGTATATAAGTATACAGTCCCTCATGATTTTTCTTTCTTTCTTTCTTTCCATACCGTGCTTTCCTTTTTAGATATCAGCAAAAGATCGTGGGGAACCATCCAAATCATCTTCTCAAGAACTTTTTGTTCGGGTGATGGACAGTAATGACAACAGTCCAATGTAAGTGACCCGAATTTCCTTGCATATATCAACACTCGCCCCATGAGATTTTTTTCGCTTTTCTTTTTTTGGTTTATATAGTTCTCAGTGTGCCCTAGATAAATTGAAATGTAGAACACGTATAAATTTTTTTTTTTTGTTTTGTTTACAGATTTGACCCAAGACAATATAGTGCGGCTATACCAGAAAATTCCTCAATTGGATTGAGTGTACTTCAAGTCTCTGCAACGGACATTGATGAGGGAGTGAATTGTCAAATACGATTTGCTATCGTTTCTGGAGATCCAAACCGGGATTTTAGTATTGGAGAAGATTCTGGTGTTCTTCGTCTTGCCAAAAGTTTAAATTATGAACGTAAAAGATCTTACACTTTGACCATTCAAGCTGAAGACTCTGGAGAAAAGGTAAAAAAAAAACATCTTTTATTTTTTGGAAATGGTTTTCATTTCATCTTTTTTTTTTTTTTGCGTGGGAGAGTTTAGAAATTCATTAATTGTTTAAATTTATTTAGGTTCGATATGACACGGCGACGATATTTGTGAGCGTTGTGGATGTAAATGATAATGCGCCAAAGTTTTTGGACTCACCGTACTTGGCATTTGTGCGTGAGAATATGGTTGGATTACCAGCAGCCGTGCTTCAAGTGAAAGCATATGATGCGGACTCGGCCGTTAATAATCATCAAGTCCGCTATCTTATGAAAGATGGAGATAAGGGATCTTTCCGTGTCAACACCACTACCGGAGAAATCACTGTTCATCGTGCTCTTGACCGAGAACGTCAATCCGAGTATATCCTAACTGTTGTCGCTATGGACTCAGGTATGTACATCCACTCTTTATATATATATTCTCTATATATCTCCTTCCTTTTTACATATGTAGCTTTGGGTAGTCAGTATATAGTGGGAACGAAGGTAATGTGAGATTTCACCAGCTTGTATATTTGTATGGATAAAATTAAAGAGTTGTTGTTGTTGTTCATGAGAGATGAGAAAGAGAGCGAGGAGAGAGAGAGAAGAATTTTAAAAGAAATGCGTAGGCAGCGATGAAGTTTTCGGTTAGCAACAAAGTTCATAAATTAGGAACACATAAGCAATATACAGACATGACTATATGTACCTACACAAATATTTTAATAGGCATGTATTATGAATCTTGGGATTTTTGGTTCGTACAGACTACAAACTACACACATGTATATGATGATGATAATATTATTATTATTATTATTATTATTATTATTGCTCCTCTATGTATAATATGTATATGTACATGGATGCAAGTAGTATCTAGTAGTAGATGCCGGACACATGATGAGTATATGGATATCGAAAAAGTGTAGGAATTGAAGAGTATTAAAGATATCCACGTTTGATGTAGGCTAGCGGCTATTTTTCCTGCATTATTTATAACCTCTTGTGCGGCTATAAGTGGCGATAATTCATTCGGAACCACGCCATGGATATCAGCATCAGCTGCAACTGCAATGTATAGTGCAGTGCAATAGATACCTACGATATGTGTACTATCTCGTATACTCGTATCATATATAGGGATTCGTTCAGCACCCCATCCAATAATGAAGTAGAAGAGAGAGAAGAGAGAGAAAAACAAGAGGAATTCTTCCCATTCACTAGATTATGATGACTGCAATAGATGATTTGTTGCATACCCGTTGTTTCGTGGACGCCGTCCTAATCTTCACTCCCATTATCAGTATCAGAGGATCCGATAACAACAAAACTCTTATGACTTTTCTATCTATCTCTCTCTCTCTCTCTCTCTCTCTTAACTCAAAAGTTACTGTATCAAAACAATATTTCCTCCAAACGAAAAACAAGGAGAAAAACCCATTTCATTTCAAAATAAGTAATACGCCATCGTGCACTATATGTATATGTATATAGAAAAATGAAAATGAATCCCACAATCTCTCTCTCAACTCTCAAAGTTGAACGTTATAGCGTCAGAAATAGCACTACTAATCATAGGTCCGCGAGTCTAACCAATTTAAAGAAGGTTAATTAAATAAACAGAAGGAATGCTCACTGACACTTGAGAGCAGTATGTATACATTTCAAAGTCTCAGAGAGCAAGAGAAAAAGAGAGAGAGAGAGATTTATAAAATAGGAAAGTTTTGTGTAGTTATAGACTCGTTAATAATTAATAAGCAGGTAGTGTTGTATGTATGTATGTGTGTGTGTACAGTATTTAGTGTATATAAACGCACCTTATGGCATTTTATCTGCATTATTCTGCAGTAAGATGTGTTAGTGAGAGTACATGCCAAAGTCAAAGCCAAAGAAAGTATACAATATATATATATGAGAGGAATCTCCGAGTGTGTGTATTACTAATGAAGAGCAATACATGGTGTTATTGCCAAATGAAAAGGGATGAATCAAAACGGCTTAAACAACCACTGGGCATCACTTCTTCTTCTTCTTCTTCTCCTTCCCTTCTTCAGTTCTCTCTCTTACTCATCCATTGGTAGTTTGTCTCCAATTGATTATGGCTGAGAGGAGGGTCAAAGACCCATGATAGTCATAATTATCGCCGGCATCTGATTATGTATATATGTATATTATTATGATATTTATACCTGCACGTACACTTCATATCATATCATATCATATCATAGGATGTGCATGTGTGTGTGTGTATTTTCAATTCCTTCTTCAAGTATCTACCAAATATCATATGGTGATGATCATACTGTGGATCTAGAGTCAGTCAGTTTTTTTAGTCAAAGTTACCTACTCCACAGTACAGTGGACTCGAACGTACATCATAATAATAATAATATGTAGAGTTTAGTTGTAGACGAGGTAAATGGGTGAGTCAAGATAGTCGTGCTTAACCCTAATCGAAAAGTATATGAATGGTATGTAGAAAAAAGAGAATAAAGCGAAAGAAACTGTTTGTGTTTGTATGTGAGTGTGTCCAATGTGTGTGTGTGTGTGTATTACTGTGTATACGGATTTTCAATTCCAATATCTTTAATGTGGCTTAGGTTTTATTTTATAATAATACATACAACAACGCATAGGTAGATACAAAACAAGGATACAAACTACAAAGAATAGATAAATGGGAATTATAAAGAATAGCTTGTTTTATTAATGCGAAGGAAACGAACAAGACGATGTAGCTGTATAGGAAAATCAAGGCATCAAAAAACGAGCAACAGGTGTGTTTGTTTCTGTTTGTATCTGTTTGGTGTTTGAATTTTGACTATCAAAAATGAAAAGAATTGTTTCTTTTTCTTCTCTTCTTTGTTTAATGAATGCAAAATATGAGCATGACATTCAAGTGCGTAAAGAAGCCGAAAAGGAGGCTTTTAATATGATCTGTGTGGAGTAGGTTGATAGGTTAGAAGGAAAGGGGTGAAATGAAACGTTTGTTTTGGAAGGATTTGAACGAGAGAGAGAGAGAGAGAGAGAGAGAGAGAGAGAGAGAGAGAGAGAGACGGGTACGAACGAAGGAACCAAGGAACGTGGGAATCAACAGGTGATAGGCGAGTGGAAATGATGGTGGTGGTGGATGTGGATGTCTGTAGAGGTTTGGAATGGAAGTTCTCTCTCTCTCTCTGTATAGCTTTCAAAGAAGGTATGGTAATTTAAAAAGGGAAATAAGCAGAAGAAAAACCTTTTCTATATAATATCGTTGAGTTTCATAGCCCGTTTAGTGAGGGACAAGTAAGTAAAAGACTCTCTTTAGTCTCCTACTCCTCTCTCTCTCTCTTTCTCTCTCTCTCTCTCTTTCTTGAGCAAAATCCTTAGAAGAGTTCACATGGTGTACTACTCAACATATGAAATTATGTATATTGTATTCTGTACATGCTATGTACATGTGTTGGAAGGAACCTACCTACTAGTTCCTACCTACATGAACTATATACTCTGATGATGACTCCATGTGTTGGAATCTTAATTCGTAGATATAACAGAAGAAAGGAAATAATCTTAAATCAGTCTCAATAGTTTTCCAAGTCGACGAATTATGATCTCGTTAGTAGATAGATCTTTTCCGTCTTTTTTAATCTGATTCCTGAACGACTTTAGAGTTATGATACTGACATTGACTGTGTGTATATGTTTGTGTGTGTGTATATTGTGTATTTGTGTGGATGACTCTCTCTCCTCTCCTTTCCTCTACCTATCTTGTATATTTTCTATACAGATTTCCTATGGATGTTTTTGGGTGACATCGAATCCTAATTTTGTGAGTGAATTCACATTGATTGCCTCAAGAATGCTCATGTAAAGAGAACCCTGATCATATTACCGCATGGCATTCAATTGCTTTCTCATCTCTCTCTCTCTCTCTCGCTAGTAGTACAGAGTATACATACATACAGCACAGATTCTATGCACAGTTCTGCTCCATGTTTTATGTACATTGACTGTATATACCCATAGTGTATTGTATCCGTACATTCCTCACATTGTAAAAGTATTGCTTGTGTTTACAATAGTTTTTATTTCCTTCCTGACTATGTACGATGCGTGCTCAGTCTGTCATGAATTTCTTAATTGAAAAAAATACAAGAGAGAGAGAGAGAGAGAGAGAGAGAGAGAGAGAGAGATA
Source organism: Gisinianus flammeolus (assembly GCA_034699125.1). NCBI lineage: Eukaryota > Metazoa > Arthropoda > Collembola > Symphypleona > Katiannidae > Gisinianus > Gisinianus flammeolus. Next base: position 42,240 of record JAIUND010000602.1, read on the forward strand.
TTGTGAAGTAAAACTAGGTATAAACATGTACATTCATGGGCTGTATAATAAGTACATACCAAGTAAGAGATGGGCGGAGAAGTAAGAGGCTGGAAAATAATCATCTCATCAAGTCCTTTGAGCTCTGAATTCCTCTCTCTCTCTCTATCGTTCTTTCTGTGTTCAATATACTCACACTCATACACATTGTAGTTGTACACACTCTGTATCAACTCGACTCTCTCAACTGAAAAACCTTAGTTTTCTCGTTACATTTAATTTTAGTTGGTTAGAGAATGAGAGAAAGAGAGAAAGAAGGATCAAATGAAAGAAAGAAAGACAGACAGAGAGACAGAGATGAAGGGAGAGAGAGAGAGAGTTTGTCTTCTATGTAGTGCTGTATACAGATATGTATATAGCAATGTGTTATTCATCTTTTTCCTCTCTCTCTCTCTCTCTCTCTATAAGGAGTTTCCTCTATAGGATCTTGTTTGCTGTTTACTCCAAGTTGAATATGGTGGTTGGGACAATACGATAATCAAAGTGTGACAATTGAAGCCCCGTGCTGAAGATGAATCTTAATAGTTATTACGAAAATTATGATTGTATGTGTATGTGTGTGTGTGGATATAGATTAGAGTGTGTGCAGTTGTATTATGTGTGAGTACATATTTTGATTTCTTAACGGGTTGAACAAGCATTCAGGGCAATAACAATCGATGATTGAGATTTTCAGTTGTGTGCATGTGTGTGTGTTTGTGTTTGTGTGTGTGTGTGTGTGTGAGGAAGAGAGTGTGCGTTTGTAAAAGTAAAAGACCTGAGTTTAAAAGTTTGTATACTTGTTCTAGTCGGGATTTTTTGGTGTATAATATAATATGAGAGACATGTATAAAGATGATGCTTTTGGGTGGATGGAGATATGGAGATTGAGTGGCAGACAGGGCTTCTCGTATAGTCATGGCATGAATTAAATTGTACCTACATATGTTCAATGAAATGAAATTGCAACAATGGCTTCCTTGCAGATGAATGTCGAGGAACTCAGCCATGATCTAATAGCCTCTCTCTCTTCCTCTCTACCTCTCTCTCTCTGTCTTAGATATCATATGTAGTCAAGAGTCAGAGCCAGTTTGAGTTTGAGTTTGTAAACTATATAGATAATAGTAAGCAAATGAATTGTATAATGTGTGTATAATATATAATAATATTTTGTATACATATTTTTATATACGATATTCTGTAAAACCTGGGAGTTATTTTTTGTATTCAGTCAGGAATGATCTATGAAAACAAAATTCATGGTTAGTCTAGCCCCATATATACCTTATACCTTCTTTCTGATTTATGTTCTAGTACTGCAAGATTATTTTGCTTCATCTCGTTTTCAACAATAAAAAATAGTTTGGTTTTTTTTTCATTGTATCTCTCGCTTACATCTATTGAGAGAGGCTGTGGGGCAGTTTAGTTTTTTCTTCTTCTTCTTCTAGTTTTCCTCTACTATTTTCTCTTCTCTCTCTCTCTTTCTCTCTCTCACTCTCCAATGCAATCACATATGCGCGGAACATTTACCATGTTTACTATGTAGGTACAAGCTTTAATTTTTCTTTTGCACCCCCACATTAATCGAAATCTCATACTCTTTCTACATGAGTATTAAATCCTTTTGTACGAATATGAATACTGAATACTCTCAGTTGACCCCACAGACTACTAGTTGTTGTGGAAAGGGTGTTTCAATTTTTTCCGTCAATGAAGTCATTTGAGTGAATATATATGTATTATGTATGTATATGTAATATTTGTATTATATCTGTCCATGTTATGAACAGGCACTCCACGGCTCTCGGGTACTGGAATGGTCAAAGTGGTTGTGGTAAGTTAAATATACTCTCAATCATGAATGAACAATGAACCATCTCTTTTTATTAAAAACAAAAAATTGGGATATAGACATAAAAACAAAAGTTTAGGACGACACACACACAAAAGAAAGTGGTGTAAGACAAAGTTGTCTTTATTCTCAAGCTCACATTCTATAATTTTTCCCATTTGATTTATTTTTGAATATATATATATATAGACGGACATGAATGACCACGACCCAAAGATTGAGCATGAACGATATGAATTCATTGTTGAAGAGAACATTCCATTGGGGACAATTATTGGTAAAATTGTGGCTACGGATCTGGATGATGATCTCAACGCTCGTATCAGGTAACAAATCATTTTTTTTTACACATTTCTACTTAGTCGCTAAATGCATGTATACAAGTAACGTTAGATAAAGAGAAAGAAGAAGAGGAAAAAAAAGAAAAGGCAAACTAATACATATCGAATATATACCGAACGAGAAGAAAGAGAGAGGGAGAGAGAAAAAAACATTTTACTTATTACGTGGTGTCTCTCTCTCTTCCCTCTCTCTCTCCGTCTCACTCTTAAAATAAACTCTTTAACATCACCTGTGTATGCTTGAATACACATTGCATAATAATAATGATAATGATAATAATAAAAAGGGAAAACTTTTTCAACAAGTTTGCGTGCAGGAAGTCATGATTGTTGTACGCCTTTCAGAGAGATGTAATGCACGCGTTGTCTTTTATATTCTTATTTTATTATTCGTTTTTTCCCCTTCTTCTTCTCTGTGTGTCTTAGTTGAAATATAAAAGAATAGGAAAATTATTATGAAGCTTAATTCTTTTAATTACGTATTAGTCATTGAAGTTGAAACTGTGAAAGGACAACAGTTGCTGAATATATTTTTATACACATTCTACTCTTTTTCTGAAAATGTTTTTGTTTTTTCTTGTGTATTATGACGGGACATTCCTCTTCTTCTTCTTCTTCTTCTTCTTCTCACAATTGAATTGAATTCATATACAATATATTTACGTATATACATTATTATTGTCGATTTGGGGGGAAAGAAGCTGTCATGTAGCTTGTTCTTGTATTGTTTAAGAATTTCCTTTTGAAATTCTGATGTGATATGATGATAATGATAATAATTATTAGTATCGTGATTGTACAAATATATATATTTGGAGTGTCTAATAAGGATTGTGCTCTTGAAAATAGATATCAAATTGAGGAGAATCAACAAGGACCATTTGATATAAAAGAAGATACGGGAGAGATAGTGACAAGAGAGAAAATAGATCGTGAAACCAAAGAGATTTATCATTTAACAGTTAAAGCCTCAGACTCAAGTCCAGTCCTCCAACGAAGTGCTTATGCAAATGTGACCATTTTGATTTTTGATTTAAATGATAATAATCCTGTGTTCAAAAAATCACGGTATACAGTTAGCATTCCAGATGATATAGCTGGCGGTGGTTACGTCCTTGGCGTCTCAGCTACTGATATGGATACTGGTCTGAACAGTAGAATCCGGTACTATTTGAATGGGGATGATGCAGACAAGTTTCAGATCAATGAGAAAACCGGTGTGATCAAATCATTGAAATCTCTTCCCAACCACAATGGAGCTACTCAACAATTTAATTTAGAAGTACGAGCCATGGACTCATCCCCTACCAAACCATTATCATCTACATGTAATGTTCAAGTGAATTTAGTGGACTCTGCTCGTTTCCCCAAAATTAAATCTGGGAGTCGAGCCTTCACATTCCCTGAGAATGCTGCAAGTAATGTGAATGTGACCATCATTGAAGGAGTCCCAACATCATCCACTAATAAAAGTTCTCCTTCATCGAAATTCCATTTTTATATTGGTGGAGGGAATTTGGGGAATGCATTTCAAATCCATGTCAATAGTGGACTTTTACAAATCTCACCATCCGGTTTGGATTTTGAAACAGCACAAAATTATGAATTGTGGATTGAAGTGAGTAATGAAATGGAGCCTAAACTTCGGAGTGCCGTCTCTATTTTGGTGAATGTGACGGACACGAATGATAACATGCCGAAATTTGAGCATAACGTCTACAATTTGAGTGTGCCGGAAGAAGAAGCTGGACCCAAATTGATTGCCACTTTACATGCTGAGGATATTGATAGTGGAGTGAATGGACGGGTCGAGTATCATTTGAGTAGTGAAAGTTCTACATTGTATGGAAATATGTTTGGGGTTCAACCGGAAACGGGAGAGATTTTTACTAAAATCAAATTGGATCGGGAGGAAATTGCTCAGTACACACTCAATGTGGAAGCTGTGGACTTTGGGACACCCGCACAAACTGGGACAGCCACTCTCGTTGTGAATGTAGAAGATAAAAATGATTCCCCACCCAGATTTACACGTTTGTTCAGTGTGAATGTGACGGAGAATGTTCCGATCGGGACTTTTGTGATTCAAATTAGTAGTGTGGACAAGGATGTGGGGGCAAATGCCAATTGTACTTATAGTTTCACCGAGAATACATATGGCAAATTCAAAATTGATCCACTCAGTGGGAATGTGATGGTGAGTGGATTGTTGGATCGGGAATCTCAAGATGAATATCTATTGAAAGTTGCTGCCATCGATGGATCATGGAGAGCTGAAACGCTCGTTACAATCACAATCCAAGGTAATTTTAATTATTCATTTATTTAATCTCACTGCTTCATTGATAGCTTTCCCATAATTTTCGTATATACATAGTTGAATTCTTCATCTGTCATTGGTAATCTGAGTCTGAATGGTTTTTTTTTTTTGTCAATTTCCTATAAAAAAAAGATGAAAATGATAACGCACCTGCATACGAGTACAGTTACTACAATTTCAACATCCCTGAAGGTGATCATCCTGTAGCTTTTGTCGGCAGTGTAACAGCCACAGATGCAGACAAACGAGGGCCAAATTCCTTGGTTTCCTACGGACTCAAACAACCATCAGACTATTTCTCTGTGGATCCTGTGAGTGGGGAAATTTTCTCCAAGAAATCCCTCAAATACAAACCCAGCTCCAAAAGATTCTCACCCGAGAATGAGTACAGTTTAATCATTGTGGCAGTGGACTCTGGGAAGCCACCAATGTCCTCCGAATGTGCCATTACAATCAATGTGGTGGATGGGAATAATAATGCACCGGAATTTGAACGTAAATCCTATTTCACTCCCGTCTTGGAAGATTCTACAATTGGACAACGAGTCATTCAAGTCCATGCTCGAGATCCTGACCTTTTTGGAATCAATGCGGAATTGGAGTATTTGAAAATCAGTGGGAATGGAAGTGACTTGTTCAATATTGAAAAGGAAACGGGTTGGATCACAGTGGGAGAGAATCTAATTGGAAGGAAATTACAACGTTATGTGATGCGTTTGAGAGTGGTAGATAAAGGGATTCCCCCGCAATCGGATGACGTGAATATTGTGCTCGTAGTGACTGGACCGAATAAACAAACACCTGTTTTCAGTGCTCTCAGCTATCGTGTGATTGCTCCGGAGAATGAAGCATTGGGCTCGACCATTGTGACGGTGAGTGCTTCAGATACGGAGACTGGCCCGAATGGACAAATAATCTATAATATAACTAAAGGGAATGAACAAAATAAATTCTCAATTGATCCTGTGAGTGGGGCTGTGAGTATCAAACAGGAATTGGACTATGATTCAAAGAAAGAATATCATTTGAATTTATCAGCCACGGACTTGGCGTACTATCCACGCTCCAGTGAAGCTCAATTGACGGTCATTCTCACGGACATTAATGACAATAGTCCCACATTTAATAAATCCTTCTATGTGGCTCATTTGAAAGAGAATTCTCCGATTACAACAGAAGTGATTCGATTACAAGCGGATGATAAGGACTCGCCTAAAAATGCCATCATTCGTTACTCGATTGTGGGTGGTTCGGGTAAAAATTCCTTTGCTATGGACTCGACACGAGGGATCATTAGCTCGAGTAAAGTGTTCAATTATGAAGAGAGACGAGAGTACACACTGGAGATTTTAGCATCTAATCCAGACTCCAATTTATTTGGGACAACACAAGTTCATGTGATGATTGAAGGAGTGAATGAGTACTATCCCAAATTTGTACAAGCTGTATTTCAATTCACCGTCTCCGAGTCCGCACCCATCGCAAGTCAAGGTACATTTTCTTTTACAAAAATACTACACACATTCAGAATGATACAGACATGAGAAAAAATAAAATAAAAACTATGTATTTACATGATTACAATTATTACTATTGTTTATTTGTTTATTTATTTATAGTGGGGAGTGTCCAAGCGACAGATGAGGATGCTGGAGAGGATGGGAATGTCTACTATTTATTTGTGGGTTCGAGTAATGATCGTGGATTTTCCATCAATCCTTCAACTGGCTCCATTTCCGTCTCCAGACGTCTAGATAGAGAGTCACAATCCCGAGTCGTCTTAACTGTCCTCGCCAAGAATGGTGGCTCAATTCGTGGGAATGATACAGATGAAGCGCAAGTCATTATCCTAGTTCAAGATGGGAATGATCCACCGATATTTGACAAGGACATCTATCAAGCACAAGTGAGTGAAGGAGTCCCAGCGGGCTCACGTGTGACCATCGTCAAAGCATCTGATGTGGATGTCCGACCGTCCAATAATAGATTTTCATATGAGATCCTCGGTGGGAACGTGAATAAGACATTCAAGATTGATCCAACGAGTGGCCTCATCCTAACTGCAGCTTCATTGGATCGAGAAACCGTTCCAGCATATGAACTGACAATCGGTGCCATCGATCAAGGACAACCACCTCAAACGGGAACGACCATGGTCAAGATTAATTTACTCGACATCAATGATAATGGACCATATCTGGAGAATTCCTTTAAAGAAGGTTCCATTCCGGAGAATGAGCCACCCAATACCAAAGTCATGACATTGAGAGCCGTGGATCCGGATTTGACTCCAAATGGAGAACCCTTTACCTATACTCTTGTCGGTGGACCAGATGCTTCCAAATTCCAAGTGGATATGAAATCTGGTGTGGTCACTAGTTTAGTTCCATTTGATCGGGAGTCCACACCGGAATTGAGGATAGTTGTGGAAATACAAGATAGTGGAACTCCACCAATGAAAAGTCGTCAAGATGTCAAAATCCTGGTCAAGGATAAAAAGTAAGTATCGTAGAACATAAAAGACTACGTAAATTATGTACGAGTATCATGAATTGATAGATACAATATGTAATTGAATACAATTTTCGATAATTCATTTATAATTGAGTTTATAGTAGAAAATAATAATAAACTAATTCTTTTTTCTATTTTGTGAATTTATTTATAGTGATAGTCCATCACAACCACGGAATGGGCAATTAATACTCTATACTTTTAAAGATACCATCCCAAGAGAGAAAGTGGCCACTGTCGTACCCATGGATCCGGATACGACTGGACAGTACACTTGTCGACTGGAGAAGAATGAAGATGTCTTCAAAATCCCATCAAACTGTGATTTATATGTGAATAAAATCCCTACATATAAACGACAATCTTTGAAGATTCTTGCAGATGATGGTCGGCATGCAGAAGTGGCTTCGACGATGCTCATAGAATTCCTATCATTTGATAACCAGACTCTTGAAAATTCCGTGATTGTCCGTGTGATTGGGTTGAGTCCAAAGAAATTCCTGGAGAAGTCCTACTCCAAATTAATGTCATTCTTCCGACAAATCTTCCGCTATGATCCACATTTGTACAGCATCATGTCCATTCAGAATGGGACGGATATTGTTTTGGCAGCCGGTTCCGGCTCTACATATGAAAAACCTGAGGATGTGACGAATACACTCGTCCTCCATAAAGGACATATTGAGAGTCTTTTGGATGCTCACATCATACTCAATTACTCTCCTTGTTCCACTGTTCAAAATGTTTGTCAAAATGGAGCATCCTGCACTCAGTCCCTTCGAGCTTATACATCCACAAGAATCAATGATAGTCCTCTCATCCTATTGTCTTCTCCAACTGTACAGATGGAATTTTTCTGTCAGTGTCCCTCCGGATTTACTGGTGAGTTTATACATGTACTGGAGGATTTCCCTTCATTCAATAAATTACCATACATTTTTTGGGCTAATTTTACAAAATAAAACGTACAATGTATACATGTGTATAAAATTTATTTTCTTATAGGTTTCAAATGTCAACTTCGAAAGGAGCCATGTCAGCCGAATCCTTGTGAAGGGAATGCAGTATGCACGAAACAAGGTTTTGATTTCCAATGTAGTTGTCCAACACATCTGCATGGGAAACGATGTGAGATGGAAAGGAGTAGCGCGTGTCAGTCCAACCCATGTAAAAACGGTGGTTCATGTCAAGAGAATCCTCAAACGGGCTCTTACTTTTGTCTCTGTCGTCCAGGATTTTTCGGGAATCAATGTCAAACAGCCACGGATGCTTGTCGACCCAATCCATGTCTCAACGGTGGAGAATGTATTAGCAATTTCGGTTCCGCATCCGCCTATCCCCGATGTAAATGTCCAACTCATTACTATGGAAGACATTGTGAGAAGTCTGCATTTGGATTTGCATTCGGTTCGTACATGACTTTCCCTCAATTGGATCCAAATACCAATGACATTTCCCTCATTTTCTCTACAAATAAACGCAACTCTCTGCTCGTGTACAATTTTGGTGAGCAAACGGGAGGGAGATCGGATTTCGTGGCGATTCAACTCCTCAATGGGATTCCCACTTTATCATATGGTGGAGCGAGGACTGCCGTCGCCGTCATCAAAGTGAATAAATTCGTGTCGGATGGAGGATGGCATCGCATCATTGCCACACGGAATAGTCGAGTCATTTCTTTGAGTGTGTCAGCTTGTAAGGATAGCGGTGAGGTTTGTGTGGATTGTCGTCCAGGGGATTCTACTTGTTATTCAGATGATGTCGGACCCACAGGGTGATTTATTTTTAAAAATACCTATTTTCTTCCATTAAAAACTAAAGCTTGTATATGTATAAGATAAGTAGATAAGTATCTTGATTTCTTTCGTTATTTTAATCTTTTTTGTTTTTTTTTCTCTCTCTTTTTCTGTATATAAATAGGACGTTGAATTTCAATGGAAATCCACTTTTACTTGGAGGACTTCAGAATGTGGATCCAATACTACAAAGACCAGAGCAAATCCATACGGATGATTTCATTGGATGCATCCATAGTGTGGTTGTGAATGGGAGACAATTGAATCTATCCGCATCATTAGACTCGAGAGGGATTCATAGTACATGTCAACGAGTTCATGACGTGTGTGAATTTTCTCATCACAAGTGTGGAGCTGGAGGGAAATGTATTGACTTGTGGGACTCGTACACTTGTCAGTGCTCAAATATCATTGCACCCAATTGTGAAGAAGCATTTTATCCGTATACATTCAGTGTGGGATCCTTTGTCGAGTACAAAATTGGAGAGAAATATCGTCGAAGTCAATTACTCCATAGCTCTCTCTATGACTATGACTATCCAGCTGATGGGAACCAGAAGAAGAAGAGGAGGAGAAAGCGAGAGATCCCTTCCAAATCCATTTCTTTCAATTTCCGGACCATTCATAATGAAGCTGTACTCCTGTATGCTGCCAGTGACAAGGATTTCACAATGATTGAGGTAAACCAACCAACCAACCATCATAATCCTTCCATTCCCTCATTCAATGGCTTGGGCGACTTGTGCCGTATTACATGATGATTTTTAATTATGTATGTGTAATTCTTGTTATTAATTTGCAGCTGGAGAATGGAGAACTGAAATTTAGCTCAAAGATTGGGTCAAACTATCCAATAAATATGAGTGTGTCGGACATCATGTTGGTGGATGGCCATTGGCACTCAGTCAAGTTGAGTTTGAGTCATCAAGTGATTCAAATGATTGTGGATGGTGAGAGACGAGGGGAAGAGTTGGATGCAGCCTCTGGTCATGACTTTTTAGATCCATACTTGACCACTCTTTTACTTGGTGGTGTGAAAGATGAAAATCTACAACCAAATAAAATATTCACAGGTAAATTATATACATAATATACAAAAACCACCACTCGGTTTAGTAATTAAATTATAGGTATATATATGACTATGTCGGAATGTAAAAATTTAATATGTTTGTCATTTTATTATTGTATAATAGGATTTGCAGGGTGTATGTCCAATTTCACTATAAATGAAGAGCTTCAACCTCTCAATGGTTCTGGTGGTGTGTTTGATGAAGTAATTCATTATGGGAAGATGAGTCGAGGATGTAGTAATGCAATTACTGGAGCTGCTACAGCCCCAGATCCATTGAGCATCGGCGTGACATTAGTTATTGTGTTTTTTGTGATTCTTCTTGTGGCAATTTTGGTGAGTTTTGTTGTGTTCCGTCTACGTAAAAGAGAGAAAAGTCCATTACCACCCATCAGTCCTTCAACAAAACAATCCCCAGCTCAACAAACGGCGAGTGATGTGGTCCGGAATCATGTTCTGGATGGAGAAGCAGAAGCCATTCGTAATTTAGTGAGAAATTCCAAGAAAATTGGTGATCCGACTGGTGGATATCAGAAACCAGATATAATTGAGCGAACAACGTCCACACCATCTCAACATAATCAATCTGGGAATAGTCCACCAAGTAATAGTAGTTTTATGAGTGGTGGTGGGGGTGGGGGGAGTGGTGGGATCTCCATGGATCCAGAACTATCCGAAATGCCTGAACATTATGATTTGGAAAATGCGAGTTCAATTGCCCCATCCGATATTGATATAGTATATCATTATAAAGGATTCCGTGATAATCTTGGTGGTCGGAAGTCCTCACCATTCCGTCATAATCATCATTTCCCTGGAAGTCGTCAAAGTCCAGGAATCCGACAGAGTCCCATTTCTAATGTATTAAAAAGTACTCCATTAGCTAGACTAAGTCCAAGTAGTGAATTATCTCAACAGACCACACCAAGGATTTTAACATTACAGGATATTAGTGGGAAACCTTTACAAAGTGCTCTCTTAGCCACACAAAAGGATCCAATGAGTCAGAGTGAAAGGAGTCATAGTTCATCAAGGAGCAGTATAGTCAATGCTTCTTCTCAAGGGACAAAAAAGAAGAGGAAAAAATGTGCCGGTGAAAGTGGAAGTAGTATGACCATTGGATTGACGGCGGATGAAATTGAACGTCTAAATAATTCTAGACATAAAAACAATTCTAGTTTAGTGAGTACTTTGGATGCTGTCTCCAGTTCCGAGAGTGATGATAGACGAAAAAATAAACTTTCCGATTTACTCGAGTCGAATACGGAAATGAGACGGAGAACCAGGGATACGTCCAGTGATGATGATGAGTCTGGAAATGATTCCTTTACATGTTCCGAATTTGAATATGATAATGAAAAACGAGATTATCGTCCTTCCCATATGATTTTCTCGAAATTGGCTGAAGTTGAAAATGAAGAAGCGGAGGACTCATTCCGAGGCTCTCTATCTACACTCGTCGCATCCGATGATGACCTGGCATATATTAATTCTTATAGTAAAACAACAAATACGAACGGTGCATCAGCAATGGGTGAGTATACTTGAATGACATTACTTGTACTCACAAACAAATACTTGTTTGTCCAAATTTTTACCAATATTACTTATACACGTAGATACATCCACGCATATGTATTTTATAAATTCTAATTTCATTATTATTATTATTATTATTATTATTATAGGGGTACAAGGACCAGCAACATCCGAATTTTACACTGACGGTTGGATGAATATTCTATTAAATTGGGGGCCTAATTTTCAAAACTTGGTTGGAGTATTTAAAGATATTGGTGAATTGAGGGATGGGTCAAGTGGGCCAGATGGTTCAAGCGGTGTTGCTCCCATACCACCACCACCCAGTGGTATTAACAATTTAGGTTCTGCTAGTAGAAGTAGCCGCTATCCAACACCAAGACCAAGTGAAGAATACGTGTGACGACACTTCAGGAATTAATCAACTAATTTAAATAATTAAATAAACAAATACATAAATGATGTAGGTTAGGCAAATACATAAATGAATTATATAACGTGATTGTTTGATACTTCTTCCTAATTACCTTTTTTATACCTAAATGAAGTATATAATATATACTCTATATATTATATAGAGATAAGTAATGAATAATTATTATTGTAAAAACTTGTTGTTAACTTTTTGTATCTCTGTGTGTTTTTTTATATGTGTGTACTTTTTACTGATTACTCAAGATGAGAATGTAATATGGGTATGCATGTGTAGATTGTAAATAAGTGCCTGCCTGTGTGTGTAGTGACCACGATATTTTATATAATAATATTATATGTAACGGTTATTTCAACTACATTAAGCTATAAAATATATTTGTATTATGAAAACAACTCGGACAGCTCAGAATCTCTCTTGATATTTTATATATATAAATATTTATCATTGTGCTTATTATGTATAAGAAGTTTTCTTAAATATTGATATAAAACATGCGTACTATTATTATTATTATTCGACACCTAAGTAAATAAATAAGTGTTTACTATTTTTACAATATCCTATCTATATCATATATTCGAACTTAGAAGACGACAACGCAAAATAAATAGGAACAAAAGTTATTTTGTACATTGGACAAGAATATAAAATGTACATATATGTACCATTGTTACCACCCTTCAAAATGTATTTAAATGAGAATGCTGTTCAAATTAGACAGACCAAGACAAAAGAAGAAGAATTTCCGAGTTAATTTAACGTTATTATTATACAATGATTAAGAGCCATACCTTTGAGTACATACTTATTATTATACTCAATTCAGCGTGTTTGTAGTGTGCCAAAAAATATTGTTTGAATAAAAACAATTCTTATACCTATATTTAATAGAAAATTTGTATTAGAGTCCTTCATTCGAATCCTTTTCATATATGAGCATACTTCATATTAATTTACCACTCACTCATGGACAGGAAGACATGATTCCTGTCACAGGAATGTCAAAATCTCATGATGCCCCCCAATATTCAATGCACCCTTCGAAACTGATCGTGAATCGACAGTCGACAGGTATAGAAACATAGAGGAGATATAGATTTTTGACATCAAAGGTATAGAAATGTTTCATTATACCGTAAATAGACGACAGTGCTATTAATAATATTAATAATAATATTAATAATATGCATGTTTCAATACAATGACAGTTTCACTGTTACTTATTATTGAAAAGGGAATTTTCATTCCATTTTCAATGAAGCGTACAGTTACATATTTAATGTTATTCACCTGTGAAGCATTCAAGATATTTTCATGTGTGTGTGCTGCTTCAAAATAACAGGCCCAAGTCCAAAGCGCTTTCTAGGCGTAGAGGAGCCAAACAACAAAGGAATTCTTTGAAGAGGCTTAGAAAAAAATACGAATATGTACGAAGATATGAACAACTTTAGGAACTAGAAGTTTACTTAAAAGCTTTTTTTTTGCCCAATATGATCATTAGGATCATATTGGTTGTACAAATTTTAGAATATTTATAGGGGGTGTGTTTACATCTCTTTACATATACAATTTTTTTTTGTTATATGTATCATAAACATGGGCTATATCATATAGCTTCTGCTACTATAAAAGATTGTGTAGCAGTAATCTATTAAAAGTTCAAATCTGTTAAACACACATACATTCCTTGTATTTGAAATTTTACATTTTGTTTGTAGAGTTTTGATAATACGCGATAGTAAAAAATGGTGATTCATCGATAGTTTTGATATTTGATAGTCATATACGATTTTTACATATTAAAATAGCCAGCACAATTTAATATGTCGCTATAAAAGTGGTGGTGTTATATTATAAGGTTACTTTGGTTACAAAAAAAAGCAGTTTAGCAGTGAAAATATTATTATTATTATTATTATTTGAAGATTTTTGTTATTGAATTTATGTTGACATTTTATTGGAATTTCTAATTTCTCTTTCATTGTCATCGCATCTGCATTATCGCAATCACGTCAATTTCCATTTGGCGTATACTGTGAAAAGATGGTCAATAGAGTCAGAATAACATTATCAAAGGATTGATGATTGACGTGTCGTCTTCTTACGAAGCTACAATTTTATTATTGATGAAGACTAATGTCGAGGAATTATTCCAGTTCGAATTTTTATATTGATAAAATGAATGTTTTTTAATTACTTGAATTAAACTAAATGCAAATAAAATTGCATTATGGCCAGCTTCTCGGGAGCAAATAGTAAAAGGTCATTAGTTAGTTTACGAGAAACAAGAAATGAAGCAAGAAATAATGGTCCTACTGTTGAACAAAAAGCAGTTCATATAGAAAGTTTATTACGGAAATTGTACTGTAAGGTTGATGAATTGGAAGCAGTGTGTAAAGAGGTAAGATGGTTTTTTTTGTCTTCATACTTGACACGATTTAAGTATTTAAGTAACATACTTATGAAAATCCTATTGCCTTGTATATATCTGTAAATGAAAGCTTAGCAAATTGTAATTTATTTTTGGATTGCATATAGGAAAAGGAATTCCATCAGCTCCTTCGGAACAGAGGAAGAAGAGGTTTGCCAAAAATCGACAATGATTGTATGAATCGCGTAATCACGAGTCAACAAAGATGTGCAGAATCTGCATTCAATAAACTTGATGTAATAAAGAGAGGAAGTAGATCATCAGGACGAAAGAAAATTGCTAACGGAGGTAAATACATACATAGTAGAAAATAGATTTGCAAATTTCCAATGTAAATATGTATGTCAATAAGTAAATATGTTGTTTACATATGGATTAATTATTTGTTGCTAATAACGTCTTCTGCATGTTTTTAATAACTTGACAGATAAAGAATTTGTGAGCAATGCGGCAGCAGAAAGAGACAGAGAAATTTCTAAATCTGTAAAAAATTCAAGCATTCCTCTCGGACCGTCAAAAGAGATTAGTAAATCAAATGATTTTTCAAAGTAAGTTATATCGTAACAATAACAATAATAAACAATCTAGATTCTAGATGAAAGTTTTGTCTACTAATTCTACACATGTTTAATTGTTACATTGTTTATTCATTGATATACTCAAAAATGATTCATTCTATGTGTTTTTGTTTACGTTTTAGTTATGGTAGTCTCGATAGAAATATTAGAAAAAAGAAAGGTGCCTTTTTGGAACGAAACCGTCGGAATACAAAAACAGTCGGTTCTTTAGCGGGATTAGATGTTGTGGACAGTGTGGAGTTGAAACCCGATGAACAGTACAAGTACGGTCTTCCAACAGTGGACAATAAAATAAATACTACGGGAATGTTTGATGGTCCAGTTGTTATTTCGTCCTTGCCCCATCAACTATTTTCAATAAATTCAAGAGCCCATCATCAGCATCATCATCTCCCTTCTAGTCATAGCCTTGGATCAAATTGGCCACCACAACCACCTCTACCCATCAATTATGATGCGTTTCATCATTCAGTGTTCCACAGAAGTTCAACTTCCCATGATATTTCTGGTATTGTAGTGCAACCCCAACCACCGAAAACTTCTGACATTCCATTTGATCCTGTGCTAGAAACCACCACGGAAGTCGTCACACCTGTGCCTTTTAACGACTGTAAGTTCCATCATTTCCACAATTGTTTCTCTTATACTTTCAAATTTTTTTAATACATGAAAATATTCTACATCATTATTCTTTTCTCAACTGGAAAATTTCCTAATACTTCTCTTGGTTGAATAAAATATTCTAGACTTCCCAAGTACGGATGTGAATTTTAACAGTCTCGCAATATCCAGCCCTACAGACATTAGTGAACGGAGCAGTAGTAAAAGTATGCACATTTCATCCAACAAAAAACATTCAATAATTGTGGTTATGCCGAATGTTACACTACATTTGTACTTTTCTTTATAGGTAGCGAAAATGGGGATACAAAAAATAGCTTTGTGAATGAATCCTGCAAACCGGTAATTTTTTGAATAATTAATAAATTAACAGATTTCCATAAAAATTTATGCCTTGAAAATTAACTCGACTACCAAATAATTTCATTATAATTAATAACTATCCTAGTTTGAAATGTCGGATTACTACAAATATTCAACAAAGTATCGTAGTCAAAAGAAGGGGAAAATATCAGCCACAAAAAACCCAGGTATTAAAGGCATTTGATATGTGATATTCAGAATGACATGCTCATGATTTGTGATTGCTACTACAAGTATTGCACAATTATAATTTCCACAAAGAATTTTCATAAAATTAAGTCTAATAATGTCCGATTTGTAGATACAAAATTCCAACGAGTCAACGGAACAACAGACTTACGGGCAGATATTGTAAATCGACCATCCAGTACCATTACAACAATGGATGGTGCAGCACAACGAAATGAAAGTGAAATTGGAAATCAAAGGGATCATCATCCCCAAGCTGAAAATATGCAAAATTCCACAGCCCCGGAATTACCACCAAAACTTCGGCCATCCATGTAAGCCTATAGCGATATTCAGTATCAACTTGACAACATCAAATATAAAAATTCATGGGTCAATTCGGGGAAAGAAAATTCTAATTTCTTCTTTGTTATACTCTATCTATAGGAACCACATGTACAATAACGGCGATGGAAGAACACTCAGTCATACTGATATGCAAAAACGAAAACATAGTATCCTTAGTGGTAATACGGATGGAGAGAGCATGGATGCTTGGATCCATGTCAACCCGACCATAGTTTAATATTTCCTGGAATTACATTGTTTCCCAATTAAAATGACAATCATAAACATTAGCTCAAGACTTGAGAGAAATATGAAGTGCGGATGTAATGCAAGGTGAAACTACTTAGGGTTTAGGGATACTGTAGCCGCCGAGTTAGTTTTAAAATAGTACATGAATGACATCGTAATGAAAATGTTACTAAAATAAAAATTACGTAGGAAACTGCATGAACATGACTCTTTTTTTTTAAAGTCAACTTTTATAATTTCAAGAGGCAGCTTTGACTATAAATAAAAGTACCTTTACTAAAATTTAAAAAAAAATAGAATGAACGTTTTTAAAACAAGCAATTTTGTTATAATTTTTAATGAGATATATAATATATATAAAAGTTTAAAAGTATAATAGTGAATGTAGAATGATGTGACGTAATCCGCACTTCAAGTCAATGCCAAAATCAGTTGTTACGACTAATAGACTACCTCATCAGTTTTGAATATGTTGTTGTTATTACAGCTGTTGACAAGCTAATATTGTTACAATATGCAACGCAAATCGCAATTTTTTAATTAATGTAAGTGAAACCGTTTGCAGTCTTACAACGTTTTCCATTCTAATAACCTATACTAAATAAACATGTAGACCCTAGTAAGTAAATACCAGTTTTCAATAAAATACCTGAATATTATAAATGATAAACTTGTACAGTAAACAAATTCATTTTTACACGTCATGCAAATTATGAGAGCATCATATTGCAGATGGAATGCTGCGAAAAAGTGGTACATAAATACTAGATTTCATAATGGGTATTATACAGATTTGTGTATGAAGGAATCTTGCTTTTAATTGCTGAGTAATCTTATTACTTTTAAGTTAAAAGTTTTATCTACCTTGTAGATAATATATTATTACAATTATTATGTACATAGTTGTAAAAATTTATCGCAATATATTTATAAATATTTAAATATTATAATTTTCATGTTCTGGAGCAAAATACAGAATTATATATTATTAGGAAGGAATTCTTCATTTGGCGTAAATGTAAAGTACACCTAATATTTTTATGAGCAATTATAACCGATGACGGAACCCCATGCATACATATAATTATGATATAATATAAAATGTATTTCGAATACAATACATACATTTTCAAATATTTGTTCGGGTAGTTAGTTAGTGTAACCTGTATACAAGTAAATCATGCATGCTAGCTAGACTTGATCGAGTGTCCATCATTTGAGGACTTACTTGAAAACTTTTTCCATATCGCATCATTGCACCCTCTACGATTCCTAGCAATTTCGATAGCGAGAAACTGGAGCCTTGGAACCAAAGTCGTGTTTTCTTCGTTGTAGTCGTTTTCACTAATAATTTCAAATGAGATTTATTGCCAATTACTACCAAAATACTACAACATATCCACCATTTATATAACTTTGGTTACAAATTGAAACTTATGAATTTCAAATTTAAATTACATAAAATGAATGAAAAGTGTACCAACATACCTATTCAATCTTAATAATGTACCAAAATTGTAATCGGGGACGTCTCTGTGAGCTTCCATAAAATTTCGCCAAGCCTTTGTGTATAATAGAAACAACACAAAATCAAATATATAGGATTTTATAATGAATTAATTCAAAGCGTCATGACCCATGAAAAAGTCACAATGTTGTAATTTTCGTTGGATATGTACCACTTTAGCAGCCGGCGTTTTCAGAGATTCCTCCGCAATAACACGACATTCAAAATTTGGAAATACTTTTTCAAAAGCATTGTAAATTCGGTCATCTGATTCAGTTAATCTTAACAGTTTAGGATCGACTGAGGAAATCAAATTCAAGTGGACATCCGCAAATTCACAGGCTTTATGCGCCCATGCCGTCTCTACATTCGTCTGCAATAAGTATATTTAGTAAAACAGTCATTATTACTGAGTAACGTGTTAAAAATGATCAAATCTACAGATCTGATCATTATATTTATCCTATTACATATTACACAACTAAGTTGTAACTTGTACATCGTTCATGTATTCCTCTGCAGGTCGACTCAACATCTCTGCTCCTGCTAACAACCCATCAACACCAACACCCTGGAAAAGTGAAAAAAATTATCATGTTTTAGAAGTGAATGTCACACAGATACATAATAATAAATACATTCAAAATTTAAATTAAACAAATTGTACGTATACTATTGTGACATGTACGCTTTGCGTATATTACGCAGTACTCGGCAGTACAAGTAAGTACGACTTACAGGAGAAACCTGCATCTTAGGTGCTATACTCTCAGAATATCACTTATAGACTATTTAGTTGAATACAAATAAGTGTATCAAATAAAATCGATACTGAACTTAAGCGAACACAAACTAAGTAACAACAGAAATTGCAAAAAGTATTATTAATTTTGAGTATTTTGAGTGTCGGGAAATCTCGTGGTGGTTTTGAAACACCCGCTATACTCAGCGAATATCATTGCACCCCATGCTCCACTCACAATCAGATTAAGCAATGATCTGCAGGGGTGAGTGTGTCTAATAATAATAACAATAATAATAATAATAAATAATAATAAATATTTCACTATATCGATGCCTTTTTGAAAGCCGTTTTATCAAGTGTAAGTTTCAGTACGAAAATTTTCCGTTTTATCTACAGTCCATCCAAAAACTTTATGGACTTTTGTGAATTTATTGGCTCCGCCCACAGAAAAAGTTTTTCCTTGCAGAG
>JAIUND010000603.1:0-61572 GCA_034699125.1 Gisinianus flammeolus
ATTGGAATGAGACAGAATAAATATTATTTATTTTTCTCAATGTACTCGCCCTTTAACAAAATACATTGCTGCCAACGATATTCTAAATTTTGAATGCCGTTCAAAAAAAAATCATTATCTTTTGAGTGAAAATACGCTGACACGGCCGACTTGACTTCATCATCACTTAAAAATGACCTTCCCTTGAAAGCTTTTTTCAAATCTGGAAACAGGTGATAGTCACTCGAGGCCAGGTCAGGAGAATAGGGTGGGTCGGCGGCCATTGTTTCGGTTTGTGTTGGTGAAAAAGATGAGGAGTTGTGCTGGACAATCGTATATATAGAATACAGATAGTATATAGTTTCATATAAAGAATTTGATTCTTAAATAAACAAGAGGCGTCTTAAAAATAAATGAAGCAATATTTACTGTATGTACATGCCAATCATTTGAGAGAGAAAAAAGACAAGAGTCAGTGCATGTTTTAAAAAAAGTTTTACTCGGCACCATTTTTTTGAAATTGGGCATTGTCGATACCCAAATTTTCAAAAAAGGCATTTTTGATACCCTGATTTTTTAAAGAGGCATTTTTGATACCCTGATGTTGAAAAAGGGTGATTTTGGTATTGATATTAAAATTACATATTGTCTAATGTAAACAATCCCTGAAAACTCCTAGAAAATTCAAGGAATAATTGCAACTCTTAGAAAGGACCCTTTCAGTCAAGCCACCAATTACGGCCCGAGAACAAATTTGCTTTTTGGCATTATATTGGCATATTCTCAGTGAGAATATTGTGTCAACCGATTTTTTAGCGTGTTTTATAGGAACGCTCGCGCTGTTTTATGATTGTTCTCCATACAAGAAATTTCTAAAAAATGCCCCAACTGTGAATTTGTATTAAAGAATGAAGACATGCGAGCACCCCAAATCCCTTCGCATGAATTAAAGTTTATGGTACTTTGTGTACCTATAGTTTTTTATTAGATGGGAGTCTTTTGTGTGTCTTTGTTGTTTTTAACCCGGCGCCATTTAGGCGTTTTTCCTGACTGAAAGTAGGGGCCTTTAAAAAGGCAATGAAAGAATTTTTAAAAACCAACTCTTGATCAATTTGACAGTTCAAAAAATCTGAGAATCCTTGAAAATGTTTGACTATCCTTTCAAATTTGCAAGAACTTTGGAAACTTACTGAGAATTCATAAAACTCTTGCACATCTTCTCAACTTCTGTGACGTTTATACATTTCGTTACAATTATACAGAACATAGAAACATTTTTTAAAGGCTTTCTGTGCTGTTAAAGAATCTCGCAAAACCAAATGAATTCTGAGATCCAAGAATTTACTCATTTCTATAGGAACTAAAATAATTGACAGTTCAAAGATGAAAACAATCTTAAAATTTGCAAGGCAGCAGGCTTTATATTTTTTCGAAATAACTTGAATTAATGTAAAAATAGCTAAAATGCAAAGTGAACACACTAGACACCACGTTTGGCGGCTAGGCACTATTCCAAGGGGCTGGGCAACATTGAATGGTGCCTAAAGTTAATATGTTAAAATACACACTGACAAAACTTCTTTTTGTAATCTAATATTTTTTCATGCACATGTGCAGTTTCTATTTGCTACCAATCGTTCGGACGAACTTGAGACTTTTAAGTGTTTAAACTGCTTCATATCAACTCCTATCAATTCATATCAAAATGTAAAGTATTTCTGTACATAGAGTCAGAAGCAAACAAATTTTTTCTGACTCAAAACCCTCAAAACCCAACGTTTTCCTTTTTTTAAAGAAAAATTAAAACAAACCAAAATTTTTGACATTTACCGCCATTTAAATGTTTTTCTTAGTTATTCTGATTTTTCTATAATTTTTCCCACCCTCAAAACCCCCAAAATCCAAAATTTTCTCCAAATTTCTATTAACCCATTGAGAACCCCGATTCCAATCCAACACACTGCCGTATTATGCAACACTAATGTGCCCAAAGTGCAGGTGCCGCTGTCTTGAAGTTTGTTTCCCTCTGACTTTAAATGTTTTAAATTGGTTCATTTACTTCCCATTATCTCTAGCTTCCGTCTTAATCTCAAGATAATTCAGTTTCAATTGTGGTTAGATGATTTTCTCCGAGGATTCGTTTCTGTTCCGTTTTCATTGGACATTTTCTAACAGTTCCAGCATTTCTGAGGATTTTCCTTGATTGTCCAGTCCTCACATACATGCAAGATTGTGCAGAGTTGTAAGTGTTTCTTGATGCTTCTCCCCATAAATTTGTTGTCGCTCTTTGTGAACATGAGTTAACAAACGGACGGCGCGCCGTCCTCAACTTGACCCAGTTTAATCAGAATCATCGCTTTTTCCGATTTCGTGTATGCATGGAGAAGGACACCCCGTGATTTCATCCAAGTATTTTCGTTTGTTTCATTTCAATTTCCTGGTACGTTCCAGACGCGGATTTTCCAAATCAGCTTGAACCAAAAATATACAGCAGCCATTTCACTTTGTATACTTGGACAGTCATTGGACCAAACACTTGATTTTGCACCGTCTATTACATCTCCATCAACAAATTCAAAGACCCGTCCAATTTATTTTAATTTTTGAGTAAAATGACAATGTTCAATTTGGTTGTGATTGTCGATGGATGATTCGGGTCAAACTGAATTTCCTGCTTCCCCGCACAGGACTTTCCGGTATAAATTGAGCGCATCTTCTACATTTCCCTGAAATTTTCCATGCACCATTGCAAAACTCTTCCAAATTTCCAAATAAAATACAAAAATTCCTCCATTTCCGGGATCAAATTGAATGGATTCTCAACAATTTGCTGGATATCTAAGAAAATATCGGCGCTCTCGGAACTAAAAAGCATGACGAACTGAATCTGCCGATGAATTCCCAAGAAAACGCCCATTCATTTTAATTGTAGCAAATATTTCTTGAGTCAATCCAAACTTAGGTATACACATCAGCCGAATCCGAATGGAATTCGGAATTCATTGACAAGAGAAATGTGGATTTTGTCAGCATAAAGAAACGACGGACTTTGAATCATTTTGATAGCCAATTTCCCGCCATTTCTCATCTCCAATATTTTTCAGAACGTCAATTCCCCACATGACCGCCACGGTGACGGCGGCGGCCCAAAAAATCCGGGAAATTTGAGTATTTTCTCCGTTTTGCTGTGGTTTTTAATTGCCGGATGTAATCTGAAACTTCATAGGTTTCTCCAATGCCAATCGTTGACTTTTCTTGTTGTCTGATGAAGGCGGCGGTCTGCCGCAGAGAGCCAATGGAAGGCCGTCAATCAGAAGCGCCAACTCTTGAACTTGTTCTTCGGACTCAATAACTTTTCCAGCTGAGTCAGAATGAAATGGACAGTTTCATTCTTCATTCACACGGAATGAAAAAACGTTTCAAACCTTTTTGAGTTTGATGACAAATTAGTGATTTGAACGGAATTCATTTTGAAAATATCTTTATAAGCTTTCGATAGACACTTCTATCTTCTTCAGGAATCTTAACAAGACTAAATTAACTTTAAATAATTCCTACCATTAGAATTCATATTGAAACTATTGAAAATTATACCCTGGTAAATATTCTAAGCGATTCAACAAACAATGTCAATCCGTTTCCCTTCGCGATAAAATCTTTTATGTTGACTATTTAATAGCTAATTAACTAATGAGAAAAGTAGAGGTAGCCAGACTTCACTAATAGACACACCCCAACTTGTATTTATGGTGTTGGATTTATATTTCCGGATATATATAGATTCTTTAAATTTGCTTTTCCACTTTCTGCTTTCTTTGTCTAAAATTTCAATATCCTCCCAGTTCATTTCATGATTTACATTTAGATGAATATGTTTGCCCACTGGAGATGTTTGATGTCGATTATGCTCTACATTTGCATGGTGTTCCATTATACGGATCCAAAGTTCACGTTCCGTTTCTCCAATATAGAATTTTACACAACTGCACACGATTTTGTAGATGACACCAAGCTTTTCCGTACCCAATCCGGGAGTTAGTTTTGAGCCAATACGATTTACTGGTTTATAGCATGTATTGAGTCCAAAACTTCTAAGAACTTTACCAATTTTTGATGACGCACTTCCAAAGAACGTGATGGCCACTCTATTAGGATCTTCATCCTGATGACAATTAGATTGTGCCCTGACTTTGTAGGGTATCGATTTGCATTTAGGACTTTGAATAGGAACTTTATCTCGTCCTCCAGATATTATTTATCACAAATGACCAAAGCTCGGTAGAATAGGGAATCCGGTCCACTCATTTTGTGGGAAATGTGGTGATTTGAATCAAATCTCAAATACCGATTGGAATGAGTAGGTTTCCAGTAGATTGAAGTTGCCAACGTCCCGTCATCTTTTCTTTGTATTTGAACATCCAAGAACGGCAGCTGTCCATTTTCATTCTCCTTTTCCATTTTGAATCTAATTTTTGGATGATACGAGTTAATTTTCTTCAAGATTGGTAGAGTTCTTGATTTCTTTGACTTCATGATAGCATCATCAACAAACCGCCCCCATAGTTTTATCGATTTAATCTTGTTCACTACGGAAAATTCAAATTGTTGTATGAATAATTCTGCAAATATTGGAGATATTGGGGATCCCATGGATGTGCCTTCTACCTGGTTATAGAAATTATCTTTAAAACTGAAAAAGTTGCATGATGTGGCAATTTCCACCATTTCCATTACATCGGAAATTTCCATCTTAGTCAATTCTCTCCAGTTATCTTCTTCCTTAAGACGTTTTTTGATATATTTGCGAGTTTTGGCTCTGTCCACGTTGGGATATAAAGATTCTACGTCCAGCGTTACTAGTTCTTCGTCCTCTTCAATTTTTGTCTGGGAGATCAATTTTTTAAATTCAAATGAATTTTTTATAGAGAATTTGTTTTTTGAAAGGGAGTTGAGAATTGGTTTGAGAAAAACTGCCAGATTGTACGAAGGTGAGCCTCTAAAATCCACAATAGGCCTCATTGGAATGTTTTCTTTGTGAAGTTTAGGTAGAGCAAACATAATTGGTACTCTTTTGTTCCTTTTGCCGTAATGAAATTGAATTCGGATTCTGTTATTTTTTTCAATTTGAATAGTTTTGTTGTAGTTGAATTTTTTCTACGATTGATTTGGTCAGATCCCCCGTTAGTTTTGTGTACGATGCTGATGCTAAAATGTTTTGGCATTTCTCCAAATAATCCGCTTTATTCATTACAACAGTTTTATTCCCCTTATCAGCTGTTGTGATATGAATATCCTTGTTTTCTCTAAGCTTCTTCAAACTTTTTGAATCAATTTTAATATTAGGATTAGAATTCTTTCTATTTTCCGATCTGAAGATTCTTTCCACTTTTGCTTTAATTTCTAGTTGCGTTTGGTTTTCAGTATTTGCTTTTTCAATTCAATCACAATTCGTTGTTCCAGTTTATAAATCTCCATATTTTCACGACGTACAAAGTTTCAATCGACTACCACTCATCGAATTGAAATGCCAAACGCGTGTAATTTCACAAATGACGTAAGTAGTTGTGTGTGTGCCTCAAATGCTACAATTATTGCGTCGTAACTCATTCCCATCGTAAAAAAAATACAAGTGACATAATACATGGATACACCTCGTAAGTAAATATTACGGTAATTATAAACGTGTCAGTAAGCTAAGGTAACTTAATTTAATTAAAAGACAGTGAACGGACTACGGATATTCGATAATTTCCTAATTTCCATATCCTAGGCTCCGTTTTTTCATGTTCAAAACTTTCGTGCACCAAAATGAGCCACCATATAACAAATGTATTTCACTGCCTCGTTCGTTCAAATACTTCCGTTTACACAACAACGAGAACGTGTAAGTAAATATGTATTAGACGGCGGAGTACTCTTCCCTTAAATTTCTCACCACCGTCGTCTCTGATTCCTGATTGATAATGCACGCAGGAACGTGCAATAAGTTTGCTAACAAAGCAGCGAAAGACATTTTTTATAATATTATACAGTCCAGGTATATAAGTAGGTGTATGTTTGAAACTAACACTGCTTTTATGAGAACCATTATTATATTTCATATTGCAGCATTTATCTTAAGCTAAGAATCGTATTCATCATGTACTTGTACTTATATAGAGGACCGGAAGGCAAAAGTTTACCACCTTTACATATTGCAGGGCCCGTTTCTCTAATATGGGGCCCCGCAATATGGATAGGTGGTAAACTTTTGCCCTCCGTTCCTCTATATCGTCTGTTAAGTTCAAAAAAGAACGATAATCATTTGGCCCCAGAGAGTGAATACGCATGGTGTGCATACGCATATGGTGCGTCGGGGGCAAAACGATTCGATTATCGACCTTTTTTGAACTTAACAGACGATATATACTTATACCCAGGTATTTATTTATTTGTACACCTACAACTGTTAATTTTTTAATTTGATTATTCATTTTTATGATCTCTCTAAATATCCTGAAGGAATAGCAATATATGTATATAGACTTTCCAGCAAGGATTTATTCCCCCCCCCTCCCCCCCTCCTAAACTTGCATTTGCATTTTAGATATGAGATCCATGACAGACTTCATGCAAAAGTGGATTTGGGTGAATCAAAAGCCAAAAAAAAGGAGAAAAAGTCAAATTGGCTGAATACGATGAGAATGATGAGATCCATGCAAAGGATAGAGACAGTAACAATGCATGCCGTGTAATAATTCTGTCTTCTGATTCTTGTCACTGACGAGGACTAGAGTGAGTGTAGTGAGTGTGTGAAGGTTAGGTGTACCTGTATAGGTACATATACTCAGTACTCACTCACTCACTCACTCACTCACTCACTCATTGATACATCATGTGAAAAAATCGAGTGTTCACATTCACAACACAATTTGTACACTTAATTTTTTGACTATGGTTCTTCTTTTTCTTTCTATAGCAAAGTTTCATCAAACTACGTTTAATATTCTCTCTCCCCCTGACAATTGATACGAATATTGGTAAATACGAAACGAATATGTAATATTCCTTTACTTATGTATTTCTTATCATTATTATTATTAATTATTATAGAACTATTCCATGTATTGTACTAAACTTCTCGCGGCTGTGACTCACTCGCTCGCTACGACGCGACGCACATTTGCTTGTCTCACAATCCCAATCATTTTGAAGAATACAAGGTTTTGTTTACTTTTTAAAGTCATAAGTAGTGATTCCCATGTCAAGTACAAATTTTGTTTACGCGTAAGTCCTTTATTTCCACAAACAAATGAACAGTATTATTAGATATATGAGTTATCATCAGATGACAATACGAGATCACACTAATTGTAAGAGTGGAGTGCAAAGTGTTTGTTGCTATGTATCTGTACGTACCTACCTACGTGTATATACAGATACATACAGATCAGTACATGAGCCACGCAGTTACTTGTCTCGAAGACAGAACAGTATACAAAAATAAGGGATCCAACTCCAAGTAATTTCCTGCCATCTTTTTAATCTTGTGTGTATAAAATAAAATAATTTAAGTGGAGGAGCTTGAGCGAGGCATTCCAATTCAAAATCAATTGCAATCTCTTTCAGTGACGACGAGTAAATGTTCAGGAGGTTTCAAAATGAATCCGGATCTCTGTCCCAAATACGGTGGAGGCGAATTGGGTTCCAAATTAAAATCAAAACTTTGGAGGATGCCCGTAAAGAACAAAAAGAACTCATTGTTGGCAAGTGACTCTGCGGGACCTACTCCGTTTTTAAAAAAAACCCACAAAAAATGATTAATAACTACGTAATAATGAAGAGAAGTGAAGTATAGATTCATAATGCAATTAATATGTACTAGAATAAATGAATATGGGGGGTCGGTCGGTCGTACATGAACGTTTCCCAGTGAAGAATGGGATGAGTCTCTCATCTTTCCGCACAGTCCCTTCACGTGTGATGAATCGCTCTGGACGGAAGTTCTCTGGATCCCCCCTAATTAAATATAAAATAACATTGAATCCCAACTATAAAATAACATGGAAATTGGAAGGAATGAATAATGAATGTAAAGTAATGGAGTAAGTAAGTAAGTATATATTTGAGAGTAAGTGAATACCAGTAGGTGGGATCATGATGGATGTGGTACAAGTTCCATAGAATGACGGTTCTCCGTGGGAAGAAATATCCTTGATACTCACAATTGTCTGTGGCAGTGTGCATGAGACCCATCGGGACCATCGACGATTTACGCAGAACTTCACACATTGTTGCTTCAACATATGGCAATCTAAATGCAAGAATACCGAAATATAATATACCAACCCGAGATCGTGAGAAACGTCGACCATACTGAACATTGAGCACTCATATCATTTCCCTGTACTTACCTGGATTTATCTGCGAAATTCGGTAATCTGGATTTCCCGATGACGGCGTCAATCTCCGCATGGACTTTTTCTTGAACTTGGGGGTAGCAGGAGAGGTACAAAAGAGCCCATCCCAGAGTACTGCTCAGTGTATCCGCACCTGCAGTTATGTAAGTACAGATAGGTATCTCACATGAAAATCATGGCAGTTCTTATACCTATACAATAAAGATTATCCTGTGATCCATCAAAATCAATCACATGTGTTCCTCTCGGTTATTTTAATATCTTACCTGCAAAAAACAGGTCAACGATGGTGAACCTCAAGTTGTTCACTGCAAGGAAGCAGAAATTGAGACAATGACCATAATCATTAGATCACATAATTTTAATGTCAAGTAAATAAAAAACATGAAATACATGAATTGCACTGCGATAGATTAGATATATATTCCAAATGAATTAGTTGAAAGAAATAACGTACGTCCGACATCCTTGTAAAAGATGGACTTGGGATCCTGAGTATTGTAAATCCTGGTGAGAGCCACATCAATAAAGTCGCGTTCATGGTCGGCAGAGTAGGACTCCATGTGACTTTTCAGGATATCCCGACCCAGTTTATCCGGTGCTCCCAAATACCGAAGACCTATTCAATATTCATATTTATATTTTTATATGCCACAACATTAAAATTTATTCCCCCAAAGTTATTCCACAAATGATGTGTAGTATGCCGTGTGGAAGTGTAGATTGTAGATTGTAGATGATTGTTAATGGATAACCTTTAGTGTAGCCAGTATAATCTGGAGCCAATTTTGCCAGCCAGGGTAAGAAGGCGGTGATTCCCACCATATTTTGATCCGCAAATCCTCTGTGGTACACAAATCAAGTTTATTTCCGCTTTGGAATTGAGACATCACAAGTGAGATACTTAATTAGTTTTGGATGGCGAAGTGGGGAGGGGGAGGGGCTTATTCTTCGACTTACTCGGACATGATGTGATAGACGTTCCGCATTTGGGCATCTTCCAGGTCATATCTCTCCGATGTCAAGATTTGCCAAACACAATTGATTGCAGCAATTTCTAATGGTGGCTTGAGGTACAAGGCTTTATTCGTATTCCGTCTACACATTCAAATTCCCATTTTTATTCATGACAAAAAAGAAATCAATCAATTTGTGAAAATCTCAGCTTTTGATGTCATATCTAAATTAAGTTGCCTCGGCACAATATAATAAAGTATGTACATATTTATGTACATAAATGCTGAGAATAAATTGGAGTTGAGTTGAGATTACTTTAAGAATTTGAGGGCTTCGGAGACTTGTTCGGATATCATGCCCTCCATACTCTTCTTACCGAATCCCATATCCCGTAAAGATTTCAATGTGAATCTTCTCCAGTCCTGCCAGTCTTTCCCTTCCAGCAGCCCCAATCCTGGAAAAAGTACATTAAATGATCGAGTCACTGACACTGACACACATCAACACCCCCACCCCATTTTGACTTTAGAAAGTAAAAGTCCTGGAGAACAGGTAAAAGTAAAAAGAGAAAGTAAAAGTCCTGTGTGGTGTGGAATTTAATATAAATTATAATATGAATATAAGTACCGCAATATCCTCTCGGCTCTTGCATTAGCTCCAGTTGATTTCGTCCTTGAAACACGTCCATTTTCCCCATCTCTTTCATCGACTCGAAATCATTGACAAACACAACTCTGCAGCAGATCAAGATCAATTATCAATTGCACTGAATTTTCATCCATCATCCGTTACAAAGTCCGAAAATGATATTGTAGCATAATAACAATAACAATAACAATGAAGTCACTCACAAATTACTGCCAAGATAGACACTAAAAATATTTCCATATTTCTTGGCGAGCTGTGTGATGGTGAAACTGGGGATCTTTCCCATAAATGGTAAATATCCCAAAAGCGGTAAACCTACTGGACCTATGACCAAACAATAAAATATTCAAATTCATCAAAGAACCCATACTGAACCAGAAGAATTGAGTGTGTTTGTGTTTGTATACTTTGTGTTTGTGTTGGTGCGGATATTTGGAATTGGGATTACCAGGAGGCAATCTCCGCCGGGATTTCTTAACACCAGAATTCACAAAACAATAGTAAATAATTAAAAATAATAAAATAAATACTTCCAAAAACATTTTCCTATATGATTATAAAGCACCAACTTTGCTTTCACTTTTACAAAACATAAGAAAACAGATGTAATAGAAATTGGGCCAAAACTATGTATTCATGTGGATTCACGTCAACACATAACTGGGAGAAGAAATGAAGAAGAACCAAATAAAAAAATACAAAAAAAGGAGAGATAGAACAATTAACAGTGCGGATTTAATAAAGATTTCCAAAGTAATCCACTTCTCCGTACTCTTATTTAGAACAGTGCAATTCCAAAGTTCGGAAGTAACTGAGAATGTGAAGTAGCGGAAATGACCTGTTGGTCAGAAATAAATAATAAGAATGAATTATTCAAAAAATTTAATTAATTTGTATTTTTCCACGAAATGAAGGTGGAACGCATCTTTCCGTGAAAACAAAGGGGGCAATAAAAAGTATGTAGAAAAAATTAACATTCCTAATGACGTTACTTTCAACTTGGATGCCGTTGGTTAGTGTCAAGCTTCATGATTTCTCAGTCCATATACATAGTCGACGACTACGGAATCTCCTCTCACATCATCCAATATAATATAACTAATATAATAATAACATATCAAATAATACAACTCCCTACTCGTCGACTACTTGTTATAATGCTCCATACACACACACACACACATACAGATTACAGACAGACAGACATACCCGTACTTGCTCCTCATTAAACACGTTCCTTGAGCATGTGGATTCGACCCAAGTCAAGTGTATACGATACATGTAGGTATGCATAAAATACATGAATATCCCTGTACAATACTGTACTGTACATTCCCATTATCTATCTGCAGATTTTTAAAAAAATACACTACTAATGAAAATGTTCACATGGCTGCTGACCCAAACACATAAAACACGTAAAACACATAAAACACATAAACCGCGGCATGTTCCTAAATAAATACAATACTGTTTTGTTACATTCACATTATGAATTTGGCGAACGTACTGCTGAATGCTCTGAACCATATCCAAACTCATTGGACTTGGCCAACGAAATGAGCAAAAATATTGTAGAAAACGAGATCTCTGTTAATTAATCCGTTATCTGAGTGGGTAATAAAAATGCACAGATAATCATGTATCATGTCCCTCTTGTCCATAATGTCTTCATTTCTCTTTACAGTTTCTCTTTGTTTACAATATCCATCAGATTTAGTACTGAAATCAGTTGTGTGTTGGCAAGTTAATGATTATCACGGTTGAAAGGATGGACATTGGGATGGACATTGGGATGGGGGGGGGGGAGGAAGAGGCGAAATGGGGCAGACATGTCAAATCCTGACCTTTTTATTAGTCAGCCAGTCAGACAAGACTGTCTTGTCTGAAAATGAAATAAATGTGATTTACTAGCTGAACACTTGAAAAATGGTATCATGAACGTGAACTCGTACGAGCATAAATAGTACACAGTAATTAAAAACTCGTGGGCCATTGTAAGAATTGTGTGAGATACCTTAATAATGAGGAGACGACGACGACGACATGGCTGGGATGGAGATGGAGATGTGTGCAATGGGCAAATGGAGTTACGGGTTAAGGATCCTTCGACATGGAATCCTCCGTCTGTTTCTTCCTATTAAACTTATGTATGTAATATGTATTGCCAGTCCACCGTCCACCGTCCACCGTCTCGCACCATGAATCACGGAATCACCACAACAACGTTTCAATGTATATATTGTACAATTGCCGTCAAGTTCCTTTTTGTATTAGTTAGTGGCTGACCTTTGCACAGAATCATAATGCAGGGCAGACATTGCCAATATTTCCATCACTCCTCGCATCAGTCGCATCATCCCCAAATGAAAAGCCTTTATTATATTTATAAGTCTTTACTCACTCACTAATGTATTTAAATTTACGCATCAGATACTGCGGGCGGACGACTTTACCAATTTTCCATAAATAATCACTAACAAGCGTTTAAGTTCTTATCAATGATGATGGAATCCCCATTGACGCATTTTCCTATTTTCCTATTTTGCATCCAATGGAAATAAGATCAATTCCCCCTAACCCCCCCCCCCCCCCGACAATCCTTCAACTTCAATAATGCAAATTATTTCAAACCCAGATAAATACCTAGTCTAGTCAAATGATTTTCTTACAGACAAAAGATGAATAAGATGCGTTGGATTTTTCGTTGACTTTAAATATTTGAATCCACCTGAAATGAAAAAAAAATGGGATAGAATTGAGGCCTGCGAAAGATAAGGAAAGGAATTCTTCGTCTCGTCAGATAAGACAACCAAAATGAGAATTGAAAATCCAGAGACTCTGGAACATTCGTTTCCTGCATTTTCACTTACATTTACATTTTTATCGTCGATTGGTGTGTGCTTTCCAGCTTAAAACTATACTATAGATATTTTAGTCTTTTTAAAATAGACGTCAAAAATACAAATTAAATTTCAATTTTAGAAGATGTCGAATGCAACTAAAATGGTAAGTTTTCAATTGAATTTTCAGTGTCATTTCGTTGATTTTCTTTTGTTGTTTTCGTTGAGTAAATTCTGACTCTCAAAATAAAAATGACCAGTCCAGGTTAATTAATTTTATTACTATTGTTACGAATGAATGGAGTATTAATGGAGTACAGACTCAAACTGATTTAATTTTGTTTTGAAATGTAGAGTGGCCTTGGAGTGGGAGGGAATGGGAGGAGAATGAGAATGAGAACCCGAACTGTCTCATGCAGCAGGTCATCCACAATCAGACAAAACTATATAGTTGAAATGCAACGAACGAATGAAAGCACAATCACTGGGATGAATCAGAATCAGAATGCGATGCTACAGAAAATAATTCAAATGGACAGTCAACATGGGAATCTGGAATCTGGCATTGCGAGTTCAAGAAATTGAGCGAAAAGTCATTCACCAAATTATTATGAATTATCGTGGTTCCATCGATAATAATGAGTGAGTTTTTTCTGTAATTCCAATTGACCATTTGTGTTCACATCCAATTAAATAAAACATCTCTCACCAATTGTGCAATTACAATCCATGTTTAAATGGTGTGTAGTGTGTCGGTCGGTTTTAAAATGAATCTCTTTCTTTCTTTTGCTGTATATGTATTGCATCTGTCTATTCTGTCTATCAAAGGTGGATTCACGACCCGGGGGAACTCAGATGGTGCTCTTCGACGTGTACATTCAAAAATTTTAAATCGTGACCAATTTTTGTAAAATCATTTTAGAGGTAAAAAATGTGAGGGTTCCGAATTTGAAATTAGTTTTTCAAAATTTTGTCTTTTTTAAAAAAATTTACGTTTTTGGAACAAAAAAGTCAAAATTTTGAAAAACTAATTTCAAATTCGGAATCCTAACATTTTTTTACCCGTAAACTGATTTTACCGGCCAGAAATTGGTCACCATTTAGAAAATCCAAAAAACACCATGAAATCCCAAAACGGGTCAAAAATTCAAAATTTTGAAAATCCAACTTCGGATTCGGAATCCCCGTAGTCGATTTAGTGGAAAACAATTAAAAAAGTGGCAAAACAAAAAATAAAAATTTTGAATGTACACGTTGTAGAGCACCATCTGAGTTCCCCCGGGTCCTGAATCCACCTCTGCTGTCCATTATGTGGTAATGACTATTCATGGAGGTATATCAGAACATATATCACCAAAGTTTGCTTCCCGAAACGGCTGCCAAACAAAATTTAACCATCTTCGTTTGATCAAAGATGTTAAATGAAAAAATGAATACAAAATTATGACAACGTTTTTTTTTTGTATTGAATAAATTGGACTATTGGTAAATTCGAATGTTTAAATGGCTGTCAAAATTTCTTTTTATTTCTGTATATTAGACATATGAAATTATAGGAATCTGAGTAGTAAAAGCATACTTCAAAACTTTTACAGCGGCACATTATGATAGAAATTAGTTGACGTGTATATGGAGAGGAGTTGTTGGATGGGCAGGAGGCGACCAACATGGAATTCACGGACGGCCACTCCAAAATAGTACCTAAAATTGTAATTGAATAATTACAATTACAATGATTTGCGTTCAGTCACGAGAAGTGTATGTTTTGGTGGGGGTAGAATGAATCCGGATCGCGGTCCAATATCAGGAACTTTTTCATTTGGGTTGAGAGCGAAGGAAAATTGTTGCATGATGCCAGCAAAGAATAGAAAGTACTCTTGCATGGCCAGACTTTCTCCAGGACCTGCTTTCATTTTTTCGAAAAAATAAATTAATAACTACGTAATAATGAAGAGAAGTGAAGTATAGATTCATAATGCAATTAATATGTACTAGAATAAATGAATATGGGGGGTCGGTCGGTCGTACATGAACGTTTCCCAGTGAAGAATGGGATGAGTCTCTCATCTTTCCGCACAGTCCCTTCACGTGTGATGAATCGCTCTGGACGGAAGTTCTCTGGATCCCCCCTAATTAAAAGAATGTATCATAAACTCATGTAAATTTCGGTATTACTTTGTACTTTGTATGTGCATAGTGGAATTTATTGGACGGTTGTGTTTGTTTGGTCGTTAATTGTTGCTTACCAATATGCAACGTCATTGTGAATGTGGTAGAGATTGGTGAGGAAAACTGTTCGCTTGGGGAAGAAGAAACCTTCGAATTCAAAGTCTTCAATGGCCGTGTGTAAAAGCCCGAGAGGGACCATCGAGGACTTCCGCAGAACTTCACACATTGTAGCCTCAACATACGGCAGCCTATACATCGAATATTTAATATATTATAGTATATACATACCACCATTCCACACACACACACACACACACACACACACACAATTAAAGTAAAGTTTAGAGAACATTTTTCCATTTGTTGTAGATATATTTCACATCAATCAATAAATTGGGACATGGATTGGTAAGGGAAATGAAATGAAATGTCCATATCATATCGTATATACAGTAGGTACATACCGTTGTCTGTCCTCGCAGGAAGGTAAACGTTGACGGCCCACAACCTGGTCAATCTCATCATGAATTTTCTTCTGAATGTCTGGCCAAATGGACAAATAGAGGAAACTCCAACCGAGAGTGCTGCTCATCGTGTCACTCCCTGTCAATCAACAACACCGTACATTCAACATTTGAACATTTTAGTCCATTTTATATGTATGTATTTAATGTACATATTGATATTGCAATGAATGGCATTGTCATTATTTTACTTTACCTGCGAAGAAGAGATCGATGAGAGTGTAGTGAAGATTCTTCACTGAAACAGTCAATAACAACAACAATTATTATTATTGAATTGCAAATGAACACGCGAAATTAGTACACGAATCTATGTGAGTACATATTGTCCATATCGTACATAACATCCTTACTTACATACATAGGAATTATTTATATGAATGTTATGTAATGAATTTGGTTCCTACTTCCGGTTTCCTTGTAGAACATTGACGCGGGATCCGTCGTGTCATAAATTTTTGTTAGAGTGACATCGATCAAGTCCTTTTCAGAACCGCGTGTGTACGATTTCACATGTTTTTCAATAATCTCACGAGCCAAGTTGTCTGGTGCGCCAAAATATGCCATTCCCTATTGTTGGAAATTGATAGAGAATTTATCTTTCATTTTCTCATCATAAATTGAATATAAATTGAAAATTGATTCATTGATTTTGTATTGTAGATAATCATGGGATTTGTGACATGAAACGTAATGCTTACTTTATTGTATCCGGATAGATTTGGGGCCAGCTTGGCTAGCCAGGGTAAAAAGGCTGCAATGCCAACAATATTTTGGTCTGCAATTCCCCTGAAATGTCAAACACATTCATATATTTAATTCAGTTTAATGTTCTATGTATAATAATGTTGAATTTGGATGGTGAATTGAACTCACTCGGACATGATTTCCACAATGTGACGTTTTGCTGGGTCCTCAATTTCATATTTTTCTGAAGTCATCATGCCCCACAATGCGTTGATTACTGCCAATTCGATTAGAGGCTTCAAGTACATGGGCTTTCCCGTATTCTTCCTGAAAATTTAATTATTCTCATTAGCCAACCAGATAAATTAAATACGGGCACAGTATGTACATTCTACATTCTACATACATAGTTCATATTTCTTTGATTTTTTGGACTTGTGGTATTGACCCGCGAACGTGAAGGAATCGATCAACGAATCAATCTCATCCACCATGCACAAAAAACTCACTGTAGAAACTGACGAGCTTGAACAACTTCCTCCATAATGGAATTTTCCAAGGACCGTTTCCCGAAACCCAAATCCCGTAAGCATTTCATTACAAACCGTCGGACTTCCTGCCATTCTTTTCCCTCCAACAGTCCCAATCCTTCAATTTTTATAACATTATTATGTAGCCAGACAGAAGGAAGGATGATAAAAGTTGGGAATGACGGGTAGTTTGATTATGCATTGTTGGATTGTTACCGAAAATCCCCCTCTTCTCAAATAGTGCCAACTGAGCCCTTCCAGTGAGACAGTCGAGCTTGTAGGCTTCCTTCACCAAATCAAAGTCATGGATAAAAACAACACTGAAAATAATCAAATTCCGACAGACAGACAATTAGACAATTGATTCCTTCCTTATCCAATCCAACCACACTTTTCCTACAACTACTTACAACAATTTAAAAACTCATGTTCTAGTAGAATATTTTAATTTGTATATGCTAATGCGAATGATAATAAGGATAATAACGAGGCTTACGGATATTGGCCCAACTGAAGAGTAAATATCTTGCCATATTTCTCTGATAGTTTGGCAAGAGTTTGACATGGAACTTTCCCAAGAAATGGCAAATATCCGAAAATGGGGATGCCAAACGGACCTAATTTAAACGACGTGCACAATGAAACATCATGATAATTTAGTCAATTCAAATTAAAATATAATTCATGGATAAATTATGCTCCTGCATCCTCAGATATATCTAGACACAGAAAGAATTAAATGTTTATATCTGTACTTACCATGTGGAAATGGTTTCTTGTTTTTTCCATTCCGTCGATAATAAGTGAGGAAAAGGTAATACACACTCAGAGCACACAAAATGGTCACCTCCAAATACATTTCCACTGACCAACCACCACAAATTATCCTGTACGTCTTTGCTCCTTTTTCTTCAATTAGAAAATCACGGTGTGCAACAAGTTTGAAAGAAAACGTGGCAGGAAATTGAAAGTGCAGGACGGACGGACGGACGGACAGACGAGGATGCGGATGCGGAAAGTTTATTTGCTTGGTGGAGATTTGTTCGTTGTGTTGGAATTCTCGGTTGGTTGGACGGACGTCAAGCCAAGGAGGAATCGTCTGACTGCCACTGCCACTTTCCATCTTTCCATAATATAAGTACAAAAGAAATCTACTCGTCTTCCCCCCTGATTTTGTTATCCTCATTAAATATCATCATCCAGGGTTTTACCTTCTACATTTAATGCCCACAGAGTTTGGCAATTTTTCTCGTGGATTCTGCTACCTGCATGCGAAACGAACAGCGAAGAGGAGAAGACCGTGCGTGGCTGTATATTTAGGTACAGAGAATGCTCGTTGTTCAAATGTACAAGTACTGTCCTACTATGTACACGATAACCCACCAACACAAATGCTTTCATGCGTTTCTCTCGAATTTTTCCCTGCCATATAGATACTATAGACAGAGAGACAGAGAGAGCGAGAAAGAGAGAGAGACTCGATCGCGAGGAGAGATTTGTGATTGGTTAGACCTTCTTCTTCTCCCAGTGAATGAAGACAACAGACAACGTGGATGTGGATGCAACCCATAAAAAGTTGTCGAGAAATTTGGAAAGTTCTCCACCCATATTGTTCAAAAAAGCAATAATATAATAATAACATTTGCCATATAACTAACTAACTAAGCAGTAAGTAAGTAAGGATGAGATGATGATGTACAGTTACACAATATTTATGAATAGCACAGAATATTATATTAGCCCTTCAATTCAATTCCATTTCAATTCAATTCCTACTCCAACAACGACAAGAACAATAATTATTTTATTTTATCGCGTGTAGTGTATAAAATATAAAATACTTATACCTACACTTGCGTTGGCTTCCACATTTAAATGTTCTCTTTAGATACATAAATACCGTACACATAATAATATTATGATGAAGCAATTCCATACAAAAAACTTTAGGGACTTGATTCAAATTGAACAATTAAAATTTAATGGCCCTAAAATTCAACTTTAAAATTTACTAGCCATGAATCAAAAGCTGAGAATGTGTGAGTTGAGTTGAGTTGAGGGGTGAGTGAGTCAAGAGATGCCAAGTCTCTCAAGGAAAGGAAAGGGTTGTCACTTGTCACTTGACTCTGATCCTTAATCGGTAGGCATAGCATAGGCACCGTACTAATTGTCAATTCCATAGTTACCCTCTCATGCATGTTCAATGTCTCTGTCTCTTACGAAAGTCCAACATTTATAATTGCAACTTACGCCAACTAATTGCAAGAAGAAAGAGGAATTCCCATACAGAGTGATAAAAAAAAGGCTATAAAATGGGATCGACGGGACTCATCTGCATCGAATTTGAATTGTGTTTGTTTATTTTTGTTTTCATTTGGCAGCAGGTGTCGAAATCTTAGTCGCTATTAAATAGCAAATCCACGTGACCTGTGAACTCGGATTCCTTCACACGAATGTAAATGAATCAATACGGAACGGAACGCACGGACTCGCTCATCTCGTTTTCTCCTTGTGCATAGTCAGGAGTCGGAAATGTGCGAAGGCAAAGTAGTTAATGTTGAGTCCAACCAATTCTTGAGCTTATGTAATAATATTTATGTTTCATAAAGCGTGAAGGAATGATGGATGACGAACGAGAGTGCTTTAAATTGTTTTGTTGGTTGTTCCACCTGCACTGCACTTTCCACCGAAAACCCCCACACTTTTTCACTCACTCACTGACACATTTATCTCTCATCATGCCTTTTATTCTCAACTTTGTTCTTTTTTTGCTTGAGAGGAAGCGAACGACGTGAACTTGAAAATGTCTACATATTTATGTACATATTTACAATTTACAGTATTTACACTTTACATTTTACACATTCCCTTCTACAGCTTCTGCTTCTGTCTTATCAAATCCCCTAAAAATGTGCACGTCAAATTCATTTTGGTACTTTTATGAGCCATTTATTTGGGAGAAGACATGCCAAGATTAATTAGAGTTTTCTTAATTAGAGAATTCAGGGCATAGGAAATGCAATTGCTTCATTTTTTTGTGTGTGGAAGATGCCTACGACAGTTGTCATTGTGAGTAGCTCACACAGTTTTCCATTGGCAGTTTGGCACATCATCTACATGTGTCCGTCCGCGTCATAACTCACAACACAGAATACAATGGACACTTTCCATTATGTATTGAATTGAATCCCACCACTTATTCTAAATATTTAAGTGGTGCGTCTTTGCGCGAGGAGTATGATTCGGCATGTATTTCCCTTCATCCAATTCCCCCCCACCTCAAAAAAAAACCAAATGAAATTGAAGGATAACTTTAACTACTACAACAGAATAAGCTGGATTACTCCTTCGATTGCGGATTCAATTCAAATAATTTTTTATGCAGTGATAGAGAAATCCCCTAGAAAAATTCCCCAACGACGCTGGACACAAATAGAAATTAAATACAATTAAGTAAGTGCAGTAAATACATTGTCGACACGACACACAACATCAATTGGGGAAATCTCACACAGTAGCGACTCTGAAATTTTAATTTTAATAGGCAGATCGCAAAAAAAGTTCCATAGATGCCTGCTTTGGAATTCCCTGTATTTACATGCGTGCAATGAGCATGGACGACGACCTTCTATTGAACAATCGACGGACTGGTAAAAAGATTCATCAATTGTTCATCCATTTTACCCTTCGTCATTGCATTTATCTGATGATTGCGATGGATTTGCAGTTGGAGTTGGATGAAAGATGAAATGGAAAGGGAAAGGAATCCTCATTCGCGTTGGATAAGCTCAAAACCTGCAAACATTTCTCTCTCGAACGCGCTCTCTCAGTTTCCGTCTTCAAAAAACATTTCTCATGTCCTGACTTTTTTCCCTGACGGCATGAAATGTTATCAAATTAGGAGTTTTTGCAGGATGAGATACCAAAATCTCCTTCCCCCATTTACTCATTCTTCTTTGAATTTCTAATCAAAAGAAAACCTTGAGTTTGACGATAACTCGGTGCATATGGAATATGCAGACAAAGGACAAACAGATAATAAAGTACACGCTACGAATGAGAACAGATCTCCGCTCATAAATGCTCGTCGAGAATACAAAGACTAAAATTCGGTTGTCATGATTTTTATCGATGCACAGGTTTCGTTTTTTTGTCTTTTTTTTTTTTTTGAAGCAAACGACGTTCGACTTGAAAAGCCACAACAAGTTGAGACATTTCCATTGCATTCCGTACAAATTCAATCTGTGGTGCGCATATTTCACGAGAAAGCTTAGCAATAAATCATGATCATAATATATTATATAATAAC
This sequence comes from Gisinianus flammeolus, assembly GCA_034699125.1. Lineage (NCBI taxonomy): Eukaryota > Metazoa > Arthropoda > Collembola > Symphypleona > Katiannidae > Gisinianus > Gisinianus flammeolus. The sequence goes on from JAIUND010000603.1 coordinate 21,046, forward strand.
TTCGTGCATGCATATATCATATATTATATATGCACTGACATAAAAGTTTAGTTGCATGGCAGATTTTTGACGTGATTAATTCGGGACCAAGAAAAGGTAAAAGCCTTTATACATTATCCATCTAGCGTTTCTTTGTTTCTATCCCATTCGAATTCACATTACTTTTCCCTGTATTTAAATTTGAAGAATATATTACAAAGAGAGTTCGTGCATACAAAATTCATAGATCTTAGACAAAAATTAAGCTGATTATTTGTTGTATTAAGTATTTGTAGTAAATGGGAAAGATCATCATCGCACAAGACGATCTTTAGCAGCTGTAAAAAACAATTAAGATTGGGATTTAATCACCGAAATCGGATCCGTTTAGGATTTGAACTTTGTGCTTTTTGTGGTTACATTCAGAGTTTACAATATACTCCTTTTAAATCTCTTCAAACATACGGGTGACACAGATACAGAGAAACGGACAGAATAAGTCAAAATGGACGGCGAACCTGCGATAAAGTTGACGAGAGAGTCTTCGTCAAAGTCCAATAACAACCGGAATGGAGAAGTCCCCTCCTCGACGACCCCTCAAGGCCCTCACACCACCACACTCCTCAGTAAACCCAGTGGGGTGGACCCTTTAAATATTGCAAGTAAATTGTCAGCATCAATGGCGTCGTCGAGACATCAAAGTGGGATTCACTCCGTGAGAATCCTCACACCGGCGGAGAAGCCGAGTGAGGAGATGGAAGATTCATTGCGAACTTCCCACCGCTCGACTCTCATCCTCAGTCGAAAGAGGACGAGTGGCGCTCCCATCAAATTTGAAAAGGCCAAAATCGTTGCTTCCGAAAGTAAATTCGGGAAATTTTCTGAAGAGAAAATTGCTAGTAAAATATTCAGTAGGAAAGTGAATGATGAAATGAATAACGTGGAGTCCACCGACGCTGACGAAGGAGAATCCATGGCCGGCGTGACCTCGTCCACCATGCCGAAAGCTCATGCATCGTTTTTGGAAGATGCCCGCGGGAGTATGAACAGTTTTAGCTCTTCCGTTCTGGACAGACTGGCGGACGAGGATGAGGAAGTCGAAGAAATCCCAAACCTTGATGACTTTGGCTATGAAAAAGTGAAGGAAGTTTACCATAAAATTCAGGATGTCATCACTCGGTCGGAACAGGAAGGCGTTTATCTTGACTCCGTCCGCGGTAATCCATTATCACATCGCATCCATCTCCCGAATTAGTAATTACTCATTTGTAGTCTCACAGTCAATTATTAATTTGTATGATATTCATTCTTTCATTTATTTTAGGGGAATTCAGTTCATTGTGGGAAGGAATTGAGGCATCCCATGACAATGAAATCCGTCTTATTCACATCGATCGTGACCTTTCCGTACGACAATTAATTGAACATTCATGAGCATATCGTTCATCGTTGTATCTTATATTGGAGAATTGGAAAGTTCAAATATTGTCACATTTATTTTGATTGACATAGTCGAATCTGTCCGCGGCGATGGCCAAAACACGGTTTTTAATAAAACTGGCAGAGGATGATCCGGAGATGGCCAAAAAACTGGGTTCCAAGTTGGAAAAGGCGTGGAACATTGTGGATATTGGGGAAGAACAAGAGAAAGCCAATCAAGCTAAAATCGATCAACTAAAGCAAGACATTTTCGATTTGAATAGAAATATCAACAATGCATCCCGCGTGGAAGGTCAAGACACGTAAGATTGATTAACAACAAACTGCCATACACATAAATTTAATGCCCTCACACAAACTAACTAAACATGAAAGCTGGATGAAAACTAAATTGACGTTTGTGTTGTGTGTTGTGTGTGAAGGATGTCGGAGCTGATTGAAATAAAGACGGAATTAGAGAAGCAGCGAGATCAAGCGAATACGGAAGCGAATACATTTCGATCATCCTTGAATGTTTTATTTGCTAAACGTCAAGAATTGTTTGATCGGAAAACGGGGCTGGAAGAGAAAAGTAAATTATTGGATCAAGAATTTCTGGCTCAGAATGAAGCGATTGTGAGGGAAAGTGCGCGGAAAGAACGTTTGGCACAGGAAATGGATCAAGTCCGTGAGAAAATTCAAAACAAAAACGAGGAAATTGACGAGCTGGAAAATGGACTTCAGAATGCCTCACTCAAACTAATTGATACGGAGAAAGCAGTTCGAGATCAACATTTTGTGAATGAGTCTGCAAATCGTGATGCGGAATATTCAAGCAATCGCATTGAAAAACTGAGATCCGACTTTGAAAATCAACAACGGCTGGTCGAGAGAATGACTTTGGAAGCTTACCGACGAGCTCAAGAACTCCGAGTGAGTCCCTTTTAATTTTACTAACCTTTTCCATTCATTCATTCATTATTCCTCTCATTTTTATCAACTCGTCTAACTTTTCCTTTTTCATCGATCAAATGTTACAGATCAAAGAGGAAAACGTGCATAATTTGCGGACGGAACTTCATCGTGCGACACGACAACGCTCGTTAAATACTAAAAAAGTGGTGACGCTTCAACAAGCGCTGGCCTTCCTAGAAATTGAACGAGAAAGTTTGAAAACTAAAATTGCCGTTTTGGAAAAGGATTTGGAATCCGCCCAGAAAAAATTGGAAGAGAATAAAAAGAAAGTGGAGGAACTGGATAAAGACCGTTCATTTGTCAATCGGAATCTGAAGAGAGCCTCCGCCGTCACGAGTGAACACGCCAATCAAGCACAAACACATGAGATTGCCGTTAGAAATCTGGAGGTATTTAAAAATCAATACGACTTTCCGAGTATTATTGTTCATTCATCATTATTATGTTATTATTATACATATTTGAATTTGACTTTGTCCCATTTGAAATTTAATTAGCAAGCTGTGAAAACGTACGGCGGGGAAATGAGTGATCAACGACATCAAATTTTCCGACTGGAGAAGGAACGGGATTTTTATAGTCACGAAGCGACCAAGTTGGCACAGCAAGTGGCCTTCAAATTAAATGACATTAAAAAATTGGACATGGCCATTTTTCAATTCCGGAAGAAATTGGGAGTACTCGAAACTCAACTGAAGAAAACACAACAGATTTATGATGTGGCGATTTATGACAAAGGCGTCTTCGAGCGAACACTCCGAGACACACTTGTGAGACGAGACACCTTATTCAATTCAATTCATTACCTCCCATTAATTTATTCCATTAACATTTCTTCAATCCTCTCACAAATCTCGGTCACTTTCTTCACTGCATGTACACTTGTACACCATATCTTATGTATTCCCAATTCCCAAATACAAGGATTAGCTTTTCATCCTTCCCATTTGACATTTGACATTTGATTGATCCTTATAGACGGAGATTTTGGAAAATCGTCAAAAAATTCGGATTTTGAACAATCAAGTGGGATCGCTCAAGTATCAAGTGAATGAAAAAGATGAAATCATTCACCGCGAGGCTTTACGTACGACAATCCTTTTTTTAGTTTTTATATTTTGGATGACGCTCGTTACATTAAATATTATCATCACAATATCACGATATATGATTTTGTCTGGATTGTATCTGCGCATTTTCAGGCTATGATCGAATTCTTAAAGAAACGGATTTTTTTGCAACGGAATCGAAAAGGATTCAACGGATGGCGGAAGACATTCAAAGACAAGTGGAAGCGTTGGAGTTTGAGAGATCCACGCTCGGTTGCTCCATTGCTGAAATTGAAGGGGAACTCTCAAAAGAAACGTACTACGCCAATGTTGCCTTCTCTCGATCCGACGTCTACCAACGGAAATTAATGGCCTCCGAAATTGAATTACGTAAGATTATGGAAGAATTAAAGATTGGGAAAGTCGGAAGGAATCGGCAGGCAATTCCCGTTCGTTAAAGCCAAGCTCACATTTGAAATTAATTAGTACGTATTTATTTGTTGGTTTGGTTTGGTTTGGGTAGGGGAAGTGTGGGAGAAATGGAGGGCTCTTCATTCCACAATCCGAATCGGCGCCTACCACTATCGAAACATCATGAAGGAAATCCATCAATGCCGTTTTAGTATTTTGGCTTGCCGGTCAGTCAGACACCATGAAACTCTTTTATCTAAAATCAATACACATAATAATAATAAAATGTCTTTGTTTGATGCCTTGATTTGTTTAAACTCCCAAATGTTAACATTTAACGTGAACTTTCCGTTGGACGTGTTGTAGGAAGAATCAAGCAGCGCAAATGAAGTCGGTGGGGAATCATGCGAGACTTGGACACGAGATTGCCATTCTGGAGAATTGTATTGCCAAAGAGACGTGCATGATGAATGCCCTCAAAGAACAAATGAATCATCCCATCAACATCCATCGTTGGCGTGTCCTCGAGGTAAGTAAACCCCCGATTCCTTTACTTATCAAGTACAGGAATCATCTCATATTATTTTATTATTATAATGCAAAGCTCTATTTGTATCAATTTGTCTTTATTTCGACTTTAATTATGAATTAATTATGTGACCAAGGCTACGGATCCGAATGCATACGAATTAGTACAAAAGATTAACTTGCTCACACGGAGGCTGGTGAAACGGAATGTGACGCTCAAAAATCAGACGAAACAGCTGAATCAGAAACAGGAAATGTACGTGGAAATTAGACGATGTTTGGAGCGGTCACCCGGACTCGAAACTCCGGAAGAAGCTTACTATTTCCAAAATTTACTCGTGGCCAAGAAACAACAGTTGAATACGTTCGTGCGGGAACTCAAAGCGGCCGAGGCTCAAACGGAATTTTATCGGGATGAAACGGTGCAGCTCCACGATCGAATGATGCTTCTAAGGAAGAAATATTTTAATAAACTTAATGGAGGTCAAAGAGGAGGATTGGATCTTGAGTCCATGTGTCATGTTCCCCCCCGCTATTCAAATCTACCCGCACTCAGTCAATCACCTTCCCGACGACCACAAAGTGCCTTCCCGATTTCAAGTCCAGGCTACAGCCTCATCTACAGAAACAGCACCACCGAGTGAGTCCACAACCACACAAAGATTTGCCGATTCCTCCCCCGGAAAAACAAGAAAAGTGGATGAAAAAACAAAGAGTGTCAAGTGAAAGTGATAAATGAATTTCTCCTGTCGTCGTCGTCGCTCGTCCAAGTGCCGTCGTCTCATTGTGATGAATTTATACCCACCCCACCCCACCCACAGTGCAAACAATAAACTTTGTGTAATGAAATCTCTATTTTTAATATTATATAATTTGAATTAGCAAATTTGTCGTTTATTTGGTCATTTTGGTTGGACATGGAAATGTTTTTTATTCATTGTCAGAACAGAATCTGGGATGAATTTCTCATAGCCGTTTTTCATAGTTTTCCGTTCGCCAGTACATGAATTTGTTTTCAGTCACGTCCAGCCATTGCCGCAAATCATATCTAGAATTTTTGAAAGCGAGCAATGACGGGAAATCTTCAATTTGAAAAGCAGTTAGCTCAAATACTTCAATTTGTGGGAGCTGAACGAGTGCTTGAAGCCATCCTAATTTGACTTTGAAGGGGGCGGATTTGCTCCCACCAAATACAAAAAATTTCAAATGAGTCATTTTGATGAGTCGAATGAGGAATAAATCAATTCCGTGCTGGGAAATCGTGTCGAATTTGATGATTAAATGTGTGATGGAGACGGGAAGGAATCGGGCATTCAGAAGGGCTCCAACTTTCCTTCCACTCCCCCCCTTTTCTTCCACCCCCGTCGTCGTCGTTTGATGATCCCCTTCATTTTCTGAGCCCATCTTCATCGTCATCGTGGAGCAGGTAATGTTGAGACGTTGAAGATGTTGACAGTATTTGTAGACCTAAATCCATCCCATTTCACAGTGAACGTTGAACGATTAAACTACTCATTATAAATTATGTATATATAATGATTGTTAATTATTACGAGGGAAACTCACACTGCAATCATGTTCCTCCATGTTCGTCTCATGTTCGCTATTCACGTGCATCGTGGTCGTTGTCTTTTCAGGATCAGTACTGTTCCCACCGCCCGGAATGATGTGACTAAATCGAATGTCTCTCAGAGTGATGGAACAACGACGAATGGCGTTCATGACAGTGTCGAAGGCGGAGGAGGAAAAGGATTTCTTATTATAGCAATGAAACACCACCAATTGACTTTGTACATTCAAAACCCTTTCAAAGCCGACTGCACCGAAATCACATTCGAATTTCTCCAAGTGCAATTTCATATGTTCTGGCTCCGGCTCGTTGGCATTATCAAACTTGTCATTGTACAATGGAATCCCGCTTCGTCTCATCTCCAACGCTTTCAACGTCAACCGATTTGCCGTCAGTAAATTCACCAGGGAATTAACATTTGCAGAGACTTTAGTAAAATTATTACGGAGCGTCACTGTAGATTTTGGAGATCGATCCTCCGGTTTCTTTGAGCTCAAAACGGACTCGAAACAAATATTCTTGAGGGATCCAAATCGAACTCTCCGAGTATAAATGTAAATAAATAAAAAAACATGGACACACTTAAATACATTGCTTGCGATGATGCATGCTTACAATTCGTCTTGTTCTGACTCATTACATTCAAATTCATGTTATTGGGCTACCTTCGAAAAAAAAAGTCAATGATGTGCATCTCGGACTTTGAAAGTTTCCCTATTTGAAAATGCATTCATTTGTCATTTGTCATTTTCTGAGCATTTATTTTTACTAAATACAATACGAAAGTAAACGATGGCTAGATGATCACCTGGTCCACATATTTTGAGGTCTGTCAGCTCGGGAACTTCCTACCAGTTTCATTAATTATAAATATCTTAAGGAGTAAGTACTGGTGGTGAAAAGAATTTTTCAAATGATAATGAAAAGGTAAGTGGAGAAGGCATATAAAATAAAAGCATAAGGAAATGAGGAAATGAAAAGGAAGCTTACGATGAGAAAGAACTTTTTAAAGTCCGTGTCGTAGTGATTGAGCGTGATGTTTGAGAGTGTGAGACGTTTCAAGTTTGGACATCGATGTAGTAAAATCTTGATGTTCATGTAGGAGGTCAAGCCAAGGAATTCAATGGACAGGATGTTGTCCTCGCAGGGATCCAACACGTCCGGCGACACTTCCGAATCACATTCCTTTATTTTCAAATGCTTTGCACTCAGCCAGTCAAAATAGTCGAAATTATTTCGACTCAAAAATCCACCCGGATAAATCCGCTCAGATAATGATGATGAATTTTCCTCAGTATCCACTGCCAATTTAGAGCTTTTCAAATTCCTTTTGGTCATGATTCTGGAACGCTTACGCGTGCCAATTCAATTTACCTCATTCACAATCTTGAGATTTTATTTATCTAAATACTATAAATTATTATATTAAATATGTAAATATTTACTTCATTATTAATTTTGTACTGATTACTCATGAATTTGCGGAATTTAGAGAACAATCTAAGACAATTTTGCGAATATCATTAGAATTTGAAATCAAGAACTCTAAATAAATATGACATGCATAAATAAATATGTAAATCACTTCTGCTATTAGCTTTTCATATTTAAAACGATGTTAACTATGGCAATTTATTGGGAAAAGTGAAAGTTGGTCTTGAAAAAGTACGATGTCGGAATCAAATGTCAAAAGAGCAATGAATATTTCAGTGCAGGTTTTTATATATTTCTAAAAAATGTGCCGTACTAAAAACACACATAAAAACAAACAAATTCCAACTTGTTCATTGTGAGTTTCTTATGATGGATAAGATGGTGGTATCCTTAATCACTTAATCGTATATGCATGATGGACATGATAGAAATGATGGACTAAAGTGGGTGAATATTTATTGTTTACTAATGATGGCATCTGTAATGCTTTTGGATCGTTTATTCTTCCAATAGGCACACAAATCCGACGTTACTTTTAATGTATTCTGCAACGCGGGTACGGATTTCCTAAAAGTCTCCACTGTTTTTATATCATGGATTTTACAATGTTTGAATTCAAATTCTGTAATCTTTCGCAAATCAATGAGCATTAAAATCATTGGGAGTTTCAAATTGAACGGCGTCTCCTCATTTCCATGCACTATCAATTGCCTCAAATTCCCGAATAACGGCAAGACGGTGGACAAGGCTTTCATCTCATTGTCACTGATGACGTCACACCGAATGACCAAGAGCTTCAAGGTCGTCGGTAGGTACTGCGTGTTCTGAAGGGCCCCCGGCCGAATCCTTAGAGATTCTGGATATTCCGGTTGATTGATTTTGCTCACGCCGATGCTCAGTTTCCTCAATTTCTTACAATATTTGTACACTTTACAATCGTGATTTAAAGCCTTCACATTTCCATCCGCATCCTCATCGTACGCAATGTTAGTCATTAAATTGTAGACGATTCGAATGTCCTTCAAATATTCTCCACATCGACGGAGAGAATCCAAAAATACTCCAAACTGCTCGAAGCAGCAGCAAAGGTTTTTATTATAGCAGTGCAATATTTGGAGTTCCGTCTGACTATTTAAAACCTTTGAAAAACCGATGGCGCTCATGTCACATTCCAATTTCTCGAGTTGAATATGGACAATATTGGGACTGTGAGTATTCAGATCGTCATACAGCGTAATCTCCATTCGATTCACTTCCAACTGTTTCATGGCACTCCAGTTTTTGTTGAGGAACAGAGCCAGGATCGTTTCATTCACATTATTCTTGCTGTTGTTGGGGAGATCATCCGTGGTGGTGTGACTATTTGCGGGGGCGAACGCCGTCCGATGACAAATGAACGACATTGTTTTGAGCCCCGGAAACTGGAAGTTTTCATACATGAATGAGAGGACTCGCAATTCGTGTAAATTCAGTTTGCCCATTCCATAAAATATAATTGTTTTGATCTTGGACTTGATGTCGGAGGTTGCCGACTCTTTATTCGGAGGTTCATAGTGACTGAGAACAATGTCTGACAAAATCAAAGTCCAATTCGTGTGTCGAGGAAAGTAAGAGCTTGAAATTTTTGTAGTGAGTCAATCCAGTGAATTCTAATGAGGTTAAAGTGTTGCTACATCGAGCAATCGTTTTCTTCTTGATCTCATCCCCACAATCCTCTACATTCAAACTCTCCAAATTTTTCCAAGCAAATTTATCAAAATTCTTTGGAACCAGACGAGTTTCCTCACTCCGTCTTGATCTTGATCTTGATCGAGGACGACTTGACGGTTTCGTACTCTGACTCATCACAATTCTCCTCGGCAATCACACCTCCATATTTTCTTCCCTATACATTTCAATGACGAATTTAGAATTTAGAATGTCCCCCATTTGAAAATTGCAGTCCGCAATAATTTATTGAATCATTTTTACTCTAATTTGTACCCTGTGCAGCTGTGAAAAGGTTTCACGTTTCACATTCAAATTCAAATGTTCTTTTTCTTGCAAAGCAAGGCCCTATTTCTCTGTCTTGTTTTTTCTTGAATTTACATTTTGATTTGAATGTTTTAAATTTTAAATAAAAACAGTTGACACTAAAATATTATCTGTATTGTCTGAACGAACTTTCATGGAAACCACTTTGTGTGGACATGAAATATGAATTAAATTCATGAACTATGAATTAAATTCATGGAATTTAATTCAATTCAACTGTTTGGGTATTCATGAAAGTTGTATTTATTGTATTTATTTACTGACTTTATTGTGGGGATTCTTTGGAAAGATGCGAGCACGTAGAATTATTTTTGAAGGAATCTCTATCGTATTTAGGATATTTATATTTTTGATTTGATTTGATTTGGTCGGTCTACGCATCCATTTTTCCAGTAAATGCAGCTGTCATAGCTGATGTCCAATTGTTCAGCGAGACGAGGTCTTGAAAATAAAAAGGCTTTCACACCTTTTGAGTACTCAATTCGACAGAAATGCATCTCAAACATGAGGATGGAAGTGAGATCAATGAGAGGGACCACCCATCGTAATTTGACAAAGTATGGACTCTCTCGATTCCCATGGAAAATGAAATATTTAAGATGAACAAACTGTTCGAATGTCTTGGCAAAAAGCTCCATGGAATTGTCATCAATGACGTCGAAACGAAGGATGAGCATCGTGAGAGAAAGCGGGAGAAAGTGCGCATTCATGAGTTTCCCGAATGGAATTGAACAATTTTTGGGTGGGATCGTTTCAGTGGCAATCGATATGGACACGTTCAGTTTCCTCAAAGACACGCAATTCTTGTAAATGGCGCAATCGTGGACACGATCCTCATCCTTATTTTTACCCACTTTACTGGGAATGAGAGACGTTTCTTTATTGAAAAAATATTTGTAAATGATACGGATTTCTGTCAATGTGTTTGAACATTTTTTGATGGCCTCAAAAACGGGGTCATAGTTGGATGGTTTGATGTTGCAACTATTAAAACAATTGAGGACTTGAAGACGACGTTGATTCCTGAGGATTCGATCAAAGGATTTCAAACGCATATCAAATTGAAAATTTGTTAATTGAATTCTGGCAGCTTCAATGTACTCCGTTTCCCCACCAAATAGGGACATTTCCGGTCGGAGCGCTTCCAAATGTTTGAGAGTTGTTGCTTGTCGAATTAGGAATGATGCCAGGGCTGTCATATATAGTTTCTCATTGAATTCATTCATGATTCCATTTCTATTCTCAGGGACTTTGGCCACGTCGAAACAAACTGTAGTCAGATCTGTGAATCGAACTCTCCGAGCTGATAAAACGTATACCAAAAAAGAAATGCTCAAATAAAACTGGAGAGTATAAAAGAGTTTGCTCTTATACTAAAACAAGCTACAATTCAAAAATTCTTCAAAATTTGCTAATTACAACTCACACAAGAAATCTAGAATATGAAGTTCATCAATGGAGACTTTTGAAGTACCCAAAAGGAATTTGATTTGCTTGAGTTCAGGTAATTTAATGACAAAGAATTTCTTGCTGTCGCGACTAAAGTAATTGAGGACGACATTGGTGAAAATGAGTCGTTCCAGATTGGAACAATTTGAGAGGACTGTTTTAATGTTGAGGTAATTGACGATGCCGACAAATTCCACCGATGACAAACTTTTGGAACAGTATGAAAGCATTTCTGGAAGGATTTGTAATTTGCAGTCTTTCACGACGAGAAGTCGAAGTTTCCATTTCCACTCAAATTTCCGAAAATTCTTTTCGTTCAAATAACTTCAATGCCTTCGGTGACGATGGCTCGACTCCTCCGGTAGTCGTCGTGACTCGAATTCCGTCGGATTAACTGACTGTAGGGCGTTTGAACAGCAGAGGCCGAAGAGTTTATGGTAGTTTGACTCATGTTGAGCGAGCCTCTCTTCCGAATCCGAATCCCATTCACTCATTCACCACTTTCTTTACAACAATAATAACAAACCAATTTTGAGATTCGTCCCTTTCCACCGGGAAAATTTCATTACCAATCCCATTTTAATTCGTATATCGATCGTATCGTAAGGATGGGGATGAATTTGTGATGGAGATGAATAAGGAGGCAGGCATCCTCAGTCTATCTTATTTCCTCCTCCAATCGGGATTAGATTATTGACTCCAGCCGAGTCTATACACTTGCAAATTTAGGTCCCCATTTTGTTTTCCTTCAATGCTTAGAGTATACATCAAGGACCTACATCTCCCTCCAATGCGCCCCTCTCCACTAGAGGCAGCCGACGAAAAAAAGGGGATATAGGGCCTTGGTGGAGAGGGGCGAAAAGGAGGGGGATGTGGGGCCTTGGTTCAAATTTGATCTATTTGTAGGAGTTTATTGCATTATGAATCGAATCGAAGGTGAGAACGAGGAAATTGAATGGCAAGTCAAGTCGTCAGTAAAGTTTGAAACCGAACCGAGATTTATTTCCTCACCTGCAGTAACTATTATCTCGACATGAATTTTATTATGTATATACATTTTTTACAAAATACACAAAATGCTATGCTTTAAAATGATTTACTTAATTATTTATCGTCCGTTTTTGTTGAGAGTAAAAGTATTGGACCGTCGGTTCATTCTGTATTCCATTCCATTTCAAAAACAATGGGTACATTGTTATTTATTCCAAAAACTTAAATTTGTATAAAATATTCCTTGGGGGGGGGGGGATTTAATGGGGATTTATTGGGGGGGGGGTTAAGATGATCGGGGTGGCTGCCTTGGTTCTTGCCAAAAGATGCAACTTGAATTTGTTATTTCTAATTTGCTTCCCAAACCCGGTATGGAATCAATGAACGTTTTGACGACTTTTCCATGCTCAATCCGGCAAAAATGCAACTCGAAAATGAGCATGGATGGGATATTAATTAGATTTTGAATCCAGCGTAATTTAACAAAGTACGGATTCTCTGCATGACCATGAAAGATGAAATATTTCAAATTAATGAATTTAGAAAGACGTTTTCCAAAGAGTTCCATGTGTGACTCTGGGATCATGTCAAACCGTACAATGAGGGACTTGAGCGTTGTGGGGAAATGATGCAAATTCGTTATCATCCCACCCGGTTTCATAATAAACTCTTTCCCATCTGTCATTTCTCCTTCGTGCAAAGTGACGGCGGACGACACACAAATAATGTTCAGAGATTTGAGGGATTTACATTCTTTATAGATGATGCAATCATGAGTTATTTGGGGAGGAAATGGAGTACCATTTTTGTCTTTGGGATCTTCAGCATTCGTCATCTCATTTTCCGCTTCATCCAGAAATACTTTATGGATTAGTCGAATCTCTTTCAAATATTTTGAGCATCTCACGATGGCTTCCGAAACGGCATCGTGTTTGACGGACGGAAGATTCTCCGTATTGAAAATGTACATGACTTCTAGAGATGTCTGGGTTTTAATGATGTTTTCAAATGAGACCATTTTCATGTTGCACACAAGTTTTTTTAATTGAAGGGGATCCAAATTCACGTCATCCTCGAAAAGTTCCACATCCGCACGTTCCACTTTGAGACTTCTGATTTCCTTGATGTTTAGTCGGAGGAATTTGGACAGAGCAGTGCAGTCCACGTTGCCACTGTAGTCATTCGTGATTCTCGACAGTTGGATCTCATGATCACTAAATTCTGCAACCACATACGACAACTTCATCGAAATCATATCTTTATACATATATTCAAATAAATACATTATTATAATGGCTAAACAAAAAGGACGCACGTCGTAATTCCTCAAAGCAGACAGAACGGATATTTACCAAATCTAATCGTTGATAAAAGAAGTCGAGTACCTTCAAAAATAAATAAGAAATGAGCTGTGTGAAGAATTATGAGAAGAATTGTGAGAAGAATACTTAATTTGTTGTCTTGTTGTGTAAATATGAATAAATATGGTAAATAAAATGAAAATGAAAATGAAAAAGGGGAACATCTCACATACGAATAATTCGGAAATAGTGGCTGGACCAACACCAGTTAATGTGATTTCTCTCATTTGTGGAAGGATGATGGTGGCGAGGCCGACTTCTCTCCTGTACGAAGTTAAAATGATATTGGACAGACGCAATCCAGAAATATTCTGACACACTTTCAACAACACTTTTAAATTTAAAAAGTTGGTCAACCCCGAAAATTCCACTTGATCCAATGAAAGATAACAGCAAAACAGATTTCTCTTCCCAATGTCTTTTTTACAATCTTGGACTATCAACTGTTTTCTCCATTTCCAAACAAAGTCACTAAAATTGGAATTATTCAAAGTATCGTCTGAGGATGCGGGGGAATCCGGAGTCGATTGACTATTTCGGAGATGTTTCCGGGATTTGGATGATGATGAACTTGGACCTTTGTTCAAATTGTTATTATTATTCATTTTCATCAGTTTTTCAGATGTAGTGTTTCTTCTCGTTCTCACTTTGCCATTTTTCCTGGTTTCCTCATCCATCAAGTTTATTATATATATAAACTTGAACGACGGGATTTCATCTGAGTATTTGAATGTCCATTTTGTTATTTTATATACAAAAAAGTTATTGATATATAAATTTAGTCAAATTTGGATTTTCGGGTAAATGTCTTATTATCGTAAATATTGTATTGTCAACTAAAAAATGCAATCTATTCTCATCGTCATGGCCATTTCCATCTGCCATCGTGTTTGATTTCCAATAAAGGCTTGCATTTGATTGCATTGCAAATTGTAACAAATTTTTTCAATCCTGTCTCTGATTTATTCTCTGTCGCTAATAATAATATGAGGAATCATGTGATCAGTTTGTAGTGTGCATGGCAACAAGTTTTATCTGAAAAACGGGAATACATATTTAATTAAAATGCATATTTATTATGGAATGTGGATTCAATGCCTGTATGTGTGATTACCGTACGACCGACTCCAAAGGTCGAGCTTAATATAGATTTTGTTTGTCTATATTTAAATAACAAGAAAACGCTGAGCACACATTAAATATTGTGACGAGCACACATTTTCTGGAGCCCGTTAAATGGAGGTAAATATGTAATTAGTAATTAGGGATGAAGGAAGTGATATCGTGGATTGTGGATGTAAAGGTGAAAGAATGTGGAGGTAAAAGTACATATATAAGATAAATACAGACTTTTCTTAAAAAATATGCAGGTAAATACAGAGAAATGAATTCCACTCAAGTCATTTCAACTTCCGAGAATATGGAGAATGTGGAATGCAATTAAGTAGTACGAGTGATTTCCATGTGCCTTTGATGAGGAAAAAATTGTTTTCATGTTCATGTTTTTGATATGGTAAAGTTTTAATTATGCATAAAGATAATTTGGCAGTGATGAAATTCTAATGCACTACACTAATTGTAAGCCATCGTACAGAGCGGCTAATGTAAGTACGTAAATACATTTCTTCAAGCTGTATATTTGTGTATGCATGAGACAATGAAGGAACTAATTATTATTATTATTGCAACAAGTCCTAATCACTCACTGATTATACCAATTCACATTATCGTAAATAAATGCCCGTAATACGCAATATGAGAATATTACCTACATTTCCAAGTGTCATTTGTGACAATAATCTTCTCCAGAATCCTTTCCCAAGTTTATTCCCTCATCCATTTATTATTGGGTTAATATGTAAAAATTGAAGTTGTATAGCTGTGCAACAATTGCAAGTACAATAATGCCAAATGCTAATGGGAATCAATATAGAAACAATTGGGATGATCGAATGAGGATGTCCAATGAACATCCTAATAATAATAATAATAATATCGTATGCAAGATGGAAAATGAACAAATACAATCATTTATTTAGTATTTATATTATATTTAATCTCTTAAGGTTTTATTGATATTTTTTTTGATTCGATAGCTTGTATACGTGCGGCGTCTCCGTCTGCAATCATTTTCATTGTTGCAGACACACAGGCAGGCAGAATAAAATAGACAAAAACAGACAAACAGACAGACACCCACGTGTTCATTGTGTAAAAACGAAGAACTTAAATATCACATTCAACAGCAGTTTTCCCCCTATTAATCCCTATTAAATACAGCAGCAGCACTAGTTATAGCACAGAGAAAAATCAAATCACATTGGAATTTGTGACCACACAGTTTACATTATAATAGCCAAGTAGCTATTAAACAACTTTGCGTTCAATATGACAAGTTTTTTTCATTTCATTTTTCTTTTTTTTACAATCAATCACTAATAGAGTTTTTGTGCTTAAAAATCCTGCTTACACAATTTGTCACAAACATATGACAAAAGCAAAGCTGTGCGGAAAGTACAAATACAAGTCAAGGTTGGGATTTGAAAATCAATTTTCTTGGACACATACGAATAAATTAAATATTTAACTCGTAATAGTTTTAATTCTAAATACAATATCAATACCAATATAAACATTCACCCCCTTTATTCTTTTTATCGCTACTTATTTACATTATTCCATATTTCTTAGCAAGCTAGTTTTTTTTACACAGACTCAATATGTTTTGGTAGTATAGCTGTCGGCTATAAAGTAACTTGTTACTCCGCACCATACACTTTTTTATATATTTACATTTTTTCATTTTCCAGTACATTTAATTTCGTTCCGCAATCATTCCTAGAGAAATTGTATGTACAACATAATTTATATATTTGGAGGAAAAGAAAAAGAAACGAAACATGGAGCCCAAAATTCATGAGGAATATGTACACTGACGATAGATAATGAAATGGACAATAAAACAATCATCTTAAATTAAGATTCTTAGTGAAAAACAAAATAAAAATATATTCAATTGAACGCTGATCAAATCGATTGAACAGTCCGAGGAACTATATCCAAAAACTTAATCTATTCTCATTCGTTCGAAAGCTTAACTTTGAACTATTTTTCAAGTCCACCAAGCCATTCAGCAGTGCTCATTAAGCACCAATAATTAGCCATTTGCGAGTACAAACTTTCCCGTTTTCCACTCAAATATTCAATATTTTATCATTTAAAAAAAGTTTAGTTTGGAGTAAAATCAATCTATTATTTATATACATATTATTCATAAAATCTACAATATTTATCTTTTCTGTAGAAAATGGAATGCACAGAGCCCAAAAGAAGGAATTAAAATAAAACAATGTAGAGAGAACAGCTAAGGCACTTTTCACGCAATTTTACAATTTTCGACTTGATAAAGTTTGAGGTTTTTTTACAAAAATGACAATGAAAGGATTTGCCAATATTTAATAGAAATGCATGAACGTAGCCTGCGAAGATTTTTTTTATTGTATTGTTGTTTTTTTTTGTCTTAATTGGAAAAGAGAAGAAATTGAAAGTTTGAGTTTAGAAGGGCAAATAGAGAATTAAGAGAAGGTTTGAGTTGGGGTTTGAACCACAAAACCCAACCAAATTATATAACTTGAGGCTTTCTTCCATAATTAATTTAATAATAAGCGATAAATGTTCGTTTTTTTTCTTTTTTTTTTTTCGTCGTACTCATCCAAGATATAGACTGACTGAATCTGCATGTGCTGGTTGTGGGGACTGGCAAACAGATCGACAGACGTTCGCTTTTACAGGATTTGTCCCTGTAATACTTCCACAATTCAGAATCTCCTAACAGTCACTAATTTTTTAAAAGCCTACACTTTGTAATGCACGGTAATTATCAAAATAAATACGATATATATATATATTGTATTGTATTGTGTCGAGTCTCGAGTTTGTGGTCCCCCTCTGAAATTTACCTACATTACTTTTCAAGTACATGGTATGAATCATATCGTTAACATTTAACATTCTAACATGGCTGTCTCTAGACGATTTCACGATGATATGTCCTTTAATGTAATTGTTATCTTTTTTATTCTATTTTATTTTATTTTATTCTATTCTATTTTCTTGCACACTCGTCGCTCTCTCGTTCTCGCTAGCATACATACAGGTAAATGAGCAAATAAGTCTTTGAATTCCATTCTCTTCGTCTTCTCTTCGTGTCTTCATTGTCGTTGACAAGTATCGTATCGTATCACACACACACACACAACCACATATACCTTTCCATTGGGTTTTCATATCGTATGTTATGCTTGATAATTGATAATACACGGATCATCTCACACTTGACAAAAAATAATGAATGGCTACGCCACACGCACGCAAAAAAAAAAGAATACAACAGCAACAGAAAATACTGCACGTAAAACACGAAGTATACCGTGTGAACATTGTGAACTGAAAATAAAACGTTTTATTTTATTTTACCCCTCTTGAACCTTTAGACGGACTGATGATTTGAGCGTCATTTTTTTTACGGTCGGTCGGTCGGTGGTGGACTTGCTTTTGGTAGTCCTTTCGCCGTTGAGTGGTTGAGAATTTCGGGAATGTTCAGTAGATTGTTTTGTTGTTTCGTTGTTTTGTTGTTGAGGGTTTGTGTGTGATGAGGTGTGATGTGTGATGAGTTGATGAGTGATGTGGTTTGTGTACGTACGTACGTACGAGTCAATTCGGAACTGTGGTGTTTGTTTAATCCTTTTTGGCTTTCCCGAAGTAGGATCGATAGAAAAAGTTTGCGAATAAGACCATGTAGCTTCCATACATCATGAGGGCGAGATGAACTCCTTCGTAACCAGCTGCCGGACAATCCTCATTACTTTTACCTAGAAAACGTACAGAATAAAAATCCAATAGATTATTTCATTAGCTTAATCATCCCTCTCATTGTCAATCATTTCCGACGGTCATCATGCATAACTTGCCCAATAAAACGTTATTCTTTTGTAATACTCGAGCTGAGTCAATGAAAAAAAGTGTATGCTGTAATTAAATGAAGACAATATTGGATGGTGGATGTAAACATTTATGTAGGGAAAGACGTAAGCAATGACAATATATGAAATGAATAAATACTATAATTAATAGTAACAGTGTAATTGTTGTTCTGCGTGATAATGAGCGAGCTCTTTTTTCTTACATTTCTCTGTAAAATGCTGACCTTAACTTTTGTTATTCATGTTAAGGCTTTTGCTCGTATAAGTAGAAAATAAATGATGTGCGATGATTTCTATTGTGATATGAATTGTGAAGGCGTTTGTTTGTGGATGTTTTGGTAAACAAGCTATAGTTGTAGTTTGTAGTTGTATCTACGGGAAAACATCAGTGACGACTCACTACGAGTTGTTAGTGAGTGAGTGAGTGAGTAGTTGAGTAGTGGGCAATCGCATGCATTCATTTTTATAGTGTACAGGGATACGGCCAATAATAATATTATTATTATTATTATCATTGTATTATATAATATTATATTATACCCATTATCTGTGTGTGTTATTGAGTCTGTTTTTTCCCCATGATTTAACTTCACACGCAGTCGTCCAACTTTGGTTTATGTGAACATGCGAATAATAAATAAAGAAAATGGCTAAAATGCAGTCGTCCATTCCCACAGCACATTTCCTTATAAAGGCAAGTGCCAATTGGCAGCTAGGAGGAGGATATCTACTATCTAAATACTACAATAATCTGTCTATTACTCTCTCCATTTTCTCATCTCCCCTCATTTACTTTGTTCTATTCTCTTCCATTCCATTCTCTTCCACTTTATTCCATTATCAATGCCATGCCAATATCAATGCACCTGTTTATTCCCTCCAACTGTTCACACACACACTTCTCAGCTTTTTGTGGAGGAGCTCAGTCTGTCATCACGTCATTATACAATCCCAATCAAGGAGTCTCCTGATATAATGCTCATAATATGTAATTAATACCAACCAACCAACTATCCCATAAGGAACCGAGTTAACGGATATTCTATCTGTAAATGCTATGGCATGATCCGCTCTCCTACAATATCAAATCCTGTATCAACTTGTCACGCAAATTAGTAATTAGCCCAACTCGAGTTTCTTATCCGGAAGGCAGGCAGAGTGAGTAGGATAAACAAACGTACATTCTTCCCTGTCCTCCGTCCTTCCGGGCATTCAATCTCTATTTGCCATGTGGACGGATTGACGGATCCTTCCCTGCTTACCTCAGATATATATATACTCACTCAATTACAACAAAATCACTCTCTCTCTCTTTCTTTGATCTACATTTTTCTAGAAAAATCTTCGCCTAGAGTTCAAAAGTACAATAAGTCAAGTCGTATATCTATCTATGAATACATTCTTCACATTCTGAGATTCTTAATGACAGATGACAGTGCTGCAGTTTTGTTTTTACTTTCGGCACTCATCGTCGTCAAAATGGGAATAATTAAAAGCCATCGGTGGTATGCGGAGAGCAACTGTTAATTTGTCGTCAATGGCATATCTGTATTTTGTAGTATAATGCCATTTCTAGTACTTAGCATGCGTAGAATGAACTTTAGTGCACTAAAGTTCTAAAGTGAATATGTAACATTTGTTTGAGCATAACTGGGATGTCGGCAAGTTGAAAAACGACCTGAGAAGAAAACATAAATAGAAATGTGGAAATTTGTAAAGTGAACAAATGTATTTACATGTACATTTACATTTACATACGTGGTTTTGTTTCCTTTTCCAAACTAAATGAGTACCATTGACCAACTTGACGGCAATTTACTCAATTGGTGGGTAACTTGTGAGAGCAAGATGAGATTTGATTTGCATTATTACGCCTGTATCTATGTAGAACAGTTGCACGTTAATTCATAACATGTACATGTATTTATCAATCAATCTTTTGTTTGATATAGGGCAAGGCACCGTCTCCACTAAGATGTATAAGATATTTATACATCCATATTCCATATGCATCCATAACTTTTTATGATTATGAATTAAGAACCTCATTTGTGAATGCTGCTGCTGCGACGACACCATTAGTGATTCAGAGAATATCTGTAGGTCAGTTACAGTTTTACAGATCCACTTTTCCATGTTTTTTCTACGTTATTATGGGCATTGATGACATTGGTGTGCATTCGTATTATTATGGCTTGAAAAAGTACATAGAATATCGTAAAAGGATGGTGGGAATGTGAATAGGTAATAGGTATATACATAGTAGGTACGGATACGGATACTACATACATACTAAATAGCTACTGACAATGCAGAGGGTAAACTTACTTTTGGCGTAGAGGAGGTAAAAGTTGATGTAGACACCGACGACCATTTGGGATAGTTGAAGGCACGTGACCATCATGGCTATATTCCTCGGCACTTTGATCTGAAGAGACTACAAAGTAAACAAAGACAAAAAAAACGTCCACATGATCTGTTAATATGTTGTTGTTGTTGTTGGTTTCATTTCAGCGTAACTAATTGTAACGTAACTAATTGAGGGCACGCAGGTATGTATTTAGGAAATTATGTACATACGCATTATTTATTATTCGACAATAATAAACTTGACACATTTTGCATATTCACGGGTAAAATCCTTCAAAAATTGAAAGTAAAATGAACTTGTATGCTCAAATACAGTAGCAAAGAGACATATAAACAGAGAATGTTTACTAAATAGTGAATGCATATTCGTCCTAATAACGTGCCTCAAATAAACGTTGTCTTAAATTATGTAACAGGTATAACCAAAAATTAAAACGCAAATTTTTTTGCACGATACACATTTATGTATGTAGTGTACTCACATGATATATAATGGTACAAAAAACATCACAGCGTGTCTGAACGTGCGGTTGTACCTTTTTGCATTAAAAAAAGTGGGCAAAAAAATAAATAAAAGTACATGGCTTTGCTGCTTGCTGTGACACGTATTCTAGTTTGTAGTTTGTAGTTTGGGAGGGATGGAATGCAATTTCATTTAAAAACAAAAAGGTTGAAATGTTTTTCTAGGTTTTTCTCATCCTCAATCTGACTAGTGACTACTCTGCAGTGACTAGTAATGACTTCGTATGGTTATTAATACGTAAGTATAGCTGTACAATGTACAATGGACAGTGTACAGAGAGCTAATAGAAGAGAAAACTTATGGTAATGGTAAGTCACAGGGAGGGAGGCTCTTGTCGGGATGTCTTTATTCTCTATATGTATTATACTTCATATGTATCATATCTGTTCTCCTCGAGTACTTTACTTACTGTGGGAAGGTTCTTTTTAATCGTAGGTACGATTACGATTGAATGGAAAGGCGCAGAAATGCATGCCCTCATGGACTTGACAACCAAACGGCTACCTAACGTAACGTAACGTTAAACGTTAAACGTAAAACGTCACCGCACAGTATCTTATAAATGTATAAATGTATTGTAGGTACATATTACAATCCTCAAGTCTCAAGTAAAAACCATATAAAATCATAAAACAAAAAATGTAGTTTTTTTCTCCTTTCCTTTTTGCATTCACTTTGCAGTTTGCAGTTGTTTGCACTTGAATATATGTACGATGTAAGCTGAGCTCTAATTTGTTCAACACAAATGACAAAGTTCTCTAATATTCAGCGTGTAGTTACAAAATGCTTCAAGAAAATTAAGTGATGATTCAAGCTTCGCATCCACAAACGAATTAGCTGTGGTTAATAGTTCATAGTTAATCGTTATCCGTGGTGTAAAATTGTTTCATCTGTGCTTAATCAAACATTTAGAGAAGTTCAAACAGAATGTAAACACGTTCGTACGTAAAAGTCGGTATATCTAAATATCTAAATATCTACATATCTAAGTACTATTTGTGTACTGATGATAATGATAGTTTTCTTTACGGTCGCATCAAATGTACACAACTTTTTTTATACGTTTAAATAAAATATTCATAGATTCGTATCAGCTCAAGTCATATAGACTATTCTATTCTGCTTTTGGATATGATATGCTGACTTTAAAAAAAGAAGAAGAGGGACTCTCGACTTTTGCGAGTGGACAAATTTCTTGAGAATTTGTGTGCACAAATGAACGTGCTCTATTTGGTACATATATTTGCGGAGTTGCGACTGGATAAATGTGAGGAAGGGACGAAAGGACATTTCTCTTACCTTTAGTAGATAATAACCGTACATTATGGCATGTACGAAAAAATTCATGGTCATGAAGTAACGGAGGCTGGGTTCGTATCTCTCAAATGTACTCCAGACGTACACCAACACTGTTCATGTCAAATAAAATAAAATAAAATACAAAATCCCATTTAAATTTAAAACAAAAATATTAAAAGGAACCACTGGAATGCTTTGTGTATTTTTTGTTTTATAGTGATCTTTACCTGTAATGTGATGATACCTATGGCGAAGAAAACATAAACAAGTATATCGATTAATATCATTATTCCACAATTCCACACTATTCACCAAAAATACAACTTAAAAAACTATATGAATGCATTTTTCTAAGATATCCATCTACATAATGTGTGATAAACTAAGGAATATAAAATATAACTGGTTGCATGTGCGATACAATTCTACAAACTTGAACAAAACTTCTTTCTTCCAAAAACTATTTATATATCTTAACTTTGACTTGTGAACAAAGCCGCGTTTATCGACGCTGCTTTTTGTTTCATCCTGCTCATTTTACTCAAACATACAAATTTCATTCGGCTCATTGGTCTACAACTAAATCAAAATTTAATTTTCGTTTTCCCCAATTTGTTTTACTGTGCTGTGCTGCGAGTTAAGTGAAGACAATCAATTCCATTTGACAAAAATCTATAATGCGAATGTGCCAATTGTCAATACTGTGTACGATTGGATTCATGGATTCATGCTGGAGCATAATAATAGAAACTTTGAGCTCTATACTTTGAATTATAATAATTTAAATGAACCTAGTAATCAATATTTATGTAAATAAAGAGCGAATACTACAATATCATTTCTCGGCTTCCAATTCCAAATATGTACATAAAATACACGTGGTCACATTACACATTGCATTGCACAGAAAGGAAAAGTATAAAAAAAAAATGGTCTGCAAATGCTGTTGTTCATAAAGAAATAATTTAATGTGCGTTTAGGTTTATTCTCGAGCACGTTGGAAAATAACTAGTTTGAGTTTTAGGTTTTAGTATATGGACCAGCAGACACGGAAATTATAATTTGTCATCGACTCAAGTTCCAGTGAGCTAATTCAGCTAACGATACGAAGAACACGAGAGCAAAATATTAATTTCTGTCGTCAAATTTAAAACTCGCCAAATATCGAGTTTGTAAAAGGGAAAACTTTGTGTGTGGAACTATTAACTAAACCAACTAATCGACTGCTTGACCTTATATATTTCGTTCTTTTTTGCACACAGCTTCCGCCCGTGCATATTTAATTAATTGTATTGTATAAGGATTGAAGTTTTGTATGGTATAATAATAATAATAATAGTAATAAGTCTCTACGCATGTTTGCCCTCATTGTCTATTGAATATTGCCTATTGAATATTGCCTATTGCCTATCCTCTCCAAATGTTGTAGGGAATCGTTTAAAAATATATGTACCAGTGGAGGAAAATCAAAGGTTGTTTTTTGAGAACGATGAAGGCGGTGTCACCCAATTCCAGGAGCTTGGACCAAACCATGAGCAAAGCCCAGAATGAGGTAGCCGAGTTGTGTCCTTGACTGTAATCGGTATGCAAAAAAAACAACCAACCAGAAATGTTAAGTCAATTGCTTCCAAAGTTACTCAAATATATGTACCATTATTATTTCTTGGCCGGATGATAAAAATATGGAAAAGAGTTGATGAATGAATGAAATGAAAAAAGAAGGAAATCCTGATTTGATTTACCGAGTGCAGACGGATTTATGGAAGCCATCCTTGTCTTGTAGGATATGAAATAATTCTGGGGCTGTCCTCATGAAACCAACGAGGGAGAAAAGAGCAAGGGATAAATTCCAGAGAGTGAGAACACCTCGGAGTTTGAACGATGGACGATTTCTCATCCACAGACCACCGAAGAAAATTAGATTGATGTAGATGAAGGAGGCGTACAAGGAGATTTTCCAGTGTTCCCCCATCCAAATCCGATATCGATTGATTTCAATCAATTCCCATTCAAAGACATTCAAATACGGCACTTCTGTCAGCGGCGACACAAAGTCAAACTTTTCCTGATAATCCGGGGCGACAGAGATATTCATTTTGCTCGGATTTTCTATACAATCCCACAAAAATTGCACGTACAGTTGTTCGTTTGTTTGTTTGTTTGTTCTTGTTCCGTGAACTATATATTGGAATTAATTTGTAATTATTTAGTGTGAGAAACTTTTTCTAAAGTAAATATTTTCGAGGATTTTTATTTTTCCTTTTAGTTTTTCTGGATTGGTTTGTTATTTGAAGCGATTCTTAATATATTCGAGTTTTGTCACTAAAGACTCAGTTATGAAATCGTATTTAAACCCGGAGGAAGGAAATGTTGAAAGAGAACTGTGTAAATCGTTTATGGTTTATGGTTTATGTTTTGGGGCACAGATAGATTATGTGTGTGTGTGGATGTGGATGTGAATACTAATGCGAATGTGAGGAGCTGTAGCAATGCTCACTCTGACTTGCACTTGAATCAAATATGAAATGAATGAAATAGAAACTGAAATGAACTGAAGAGCACACGACGACTGTTTTCTTTGACTTTCCTTGTTCAACTGCAAAGATTGTGAATTGAACAGGCTGTGTTGTCTTGTCTTGTCTTGTTGTGTTCTCTATTCTGACAATGAATACTCTGATATGTCGCCATTTCGTAAGCAAACAGGTTTTTCTTCTCAGCAGCTTATAATGTTATAACTCGACCATTCCAATCTCATTCTACTGCCCTTCCTCGTCATACATAATCCCGTCCTCTGGATGATTCCATCCTTTGTTCCCCCTTCTCTCTCTCTCTCTCTCTTTTCGAGTATTCCCCCAATTCCACGAATCGCCACCGACTCATACAGATGATATATTTTTTATAGGTATCTTTGAATCCGGTTCCTAAAAATTTTGATTAGTTGCCTCCCGGAGAAAAATAGATTATACTATTTTAACCAGCAAATCCTTCCATTGGGGAATCCATGAGAAACTCCTCCTTTGATTTGACTGATACGCAATTAATGCTCAAACGTATTTGTACATAACTCGTTCATTCGTCCGTCCGCACTTATCCATCAATGTATTAGTAACGCACTGATGATGTAAGTATGGAGATTGACAGGAGACGATGGATTAGAAACTCTCATTTGATTGACTCTAAATACTTTCGATACATAATAAATAATATAGTAATACTGAATATCTTGATCTGGATCTGAATCTGCATGGCCTTCTCTATTGGCGGAGATTGAAATGAAAATAGAGGATGGAAGGATTCTTCAGTTTTTCACAAATAATAAGACATTTTTAATGGATGTGAAATGTAGGACGTTACATAAACTGGAATACTATCTAATTAGAATTAGAATACGCTCTTCCCATATGTATACATGTGGGAATTTTGTATTTACGATGTATTTCTATTTACTTTCCTTATCGGAAACTTAACTCAACTCGCTCGGTCGGTCGGCCGGCCGGTCGTATCTTCTTCAAGCTCCATTTCACCATCACTTCCACTCACTCGATATATCTTTTTCTTTCCGAGGAATTCTGTTAAGTACACTTGATTTATCTGTCCAGAATAGAATCCCAACCACCAAATTAGCTCGGTATTTTGAATACAGAGGTCAACTTTGTTACGTGTGGGTAATTTCATGGTTGATCTGTGGGGGAATATACACTCCACATTTCACACCAAACACGTTCATTCCTCTAACTTTATTCGTTTACCATTTGAAGAAATAGAAATATCCAGTGCAAATAATCCAATGACGAAATATGAACAAAACGTTTCGCAGTAAACAAAGACAAAAAGCGATAAACTGAAACTGAAACGATCGTACAATAGAATGGAATGTGAAATGAAGTCTTTTGGTTATAACCTATGTTGGGTCACAATTTATATTGTAATTATTTTATACATGGTCATTTGAAGTGCGTATTGGTGGTGAGCGCTGATATGTGGTGGGCACTTTATTTTGGGATTCATTTACGCACAGAAAAATCGAGAGGACTCGAGGGAATGAAACAAAAAATGATGGAGGAGCGAAAAGAATTTCTCGTTCCGTTTGTTTTTAATGGTTTGTTTATGTTTTGGTGAAGAATGAAAATGGATGACGTATGAAGTTAAATTGGTTCGGGGTCGTCGTCGGTCGGTCAGTCGATCAGAAATCAGATTAAATTGTTTGGAAAGTCCAATTAATATGTGCAGTTGTTATTATTTCATATTTGACCTGAAGATATGGAGCAGATGAACTTGTTTGAATTTCATGAGTGTGAGTGTGACCTTGTGGATGCACAATGGACTCGATCGATGATCTCCTTCCTCTCTCCTTCAGGAAATTAAGGTTACGCATGAAGAATTAGGGAGTTTTGTGGATTTGGTGTGTAATTTGTCTCACCAAACACTAAGTGCACCAATCAATCATCGGTCATGGTCGAGAGTGCAACCAAATGAGAGAGAGAGAGAGAGAGAGAGAGAGAGAGAGAGAGAGATGTCTATCTTTAGTTTTCCAGGCCCCCATTCGTGAACTTCTCCCTGAACTTTACTTGGGCCAAACCATTTGATTTTGATAGCCTTCTGGCCTTTGTTTACAGTGTCAACAATGACGAATTCATAATAATGGGAGACTGAACCTATTCCAGTTTCAAAAACTCTCGATTTCTGTTCCATCCAATCTCAATATTATTCAAGTTCATGGACTCCTCCGTGGCAGTTTAATCATCCCAGACCAAACCAAACAAGTGAAGGTCATGAGGTCAAGCGACGAGTAAGCATTCATGAAAAATGTCAACTTATCCTCTCGTCTAATTTTGACTTGTCAGTTCTTTGAATTTAAAGGAATTTCCGTGGAATGAAAAGGGAAAGCTGCATGACTACTGACATGTCAGTATGTACAGATACATATTGTACATATTGTCAGCAACAGCTTTGATTGCATATCCAAGTGTGTCGTCTGTCGTCTGTCTATTAATTGTGTCGACGTTGAGGCGTTTCTGATAGTTATTAATAAAAAATGTCCTCTCGATGACATCAGGGCAGGCAGACATGGAAAAATATTAATTATTTACTATTGAGATTGTTGGAATGTGTAAATTCAATTCACAGTTGAGGAGCGTGTCGTACTGAGTTGTTGTTGAATTGGTTTGAGCATAATATGGATGGATGGAGAATATGGATATCCAAAATCCATATACATATGCACATGGAAATGTAAATGGAATGGCGTCATCAATCCGTTTCCAGGTAATCTGCATACACAAAAGACAAAAGAGGATTTTGTCAGAGGAAATGAAAGCGAAAATTATCGTCACGGGAAACCCGATTAGTGTTCAGACGCAAATTGGGTTTGATAGTCATTTACTGACAGGGGTTGGCTGCTTTGTTCGTTCGTTCATTGGTTGGCTGGTTACGGTTTGTGAATACCAAAATAGTAAGGCTCAGAGTGTATACTGAAAAAAAACATGAAATGAAAAGAAAAGTGTAGATATTCTTTTATTTACTCGATGCCATACGGATTTTGCAACTCTTAACGCTGTACGCCGTGTTACCTAAAAATCCAGCATCACCGCCAAAAACGTTGCGTGACTTCATGGTTTAGCTGTAGAAATAATAACTGAGATATTAAACCAAGAAAAATGAAATGAAATAAAATGTTTAAATTGTAAAAGTATTTACTACACTACAGTGCTTAAAATCATCATGTTCATGTGGAATTCACAGAAATTGCTCTTGGATTCATTTGGGAATTTTTCAGGTGTTGGTCGCTCGTATGGATTTGGAGAGAGAAATTGCAAGAGAAGTAGTCAAGGAGCTAAATAACACTAATTCTAATACTCTCACTCTCACTCTCATTGTGGGTCAAAGACAAGTAAATTAGTTTTACATGTCGTCCATTTAATTTAATTGTTTTCCCTCTGTAATCCCGTTGAGATTTCTACGATGAACACATTATTATTATTATGACAAATAATTTTGCCCGGTATTTTTTCCAGCCTTTGTTCACAGCAGCAGCAGCAGCTGCTTTACAATGAGTCATTGTCAATGACTAAATGCCTACTTGAATGGTATCGTGTTATTGTCACTTTTCTTTGTGCGTACATGCAGATCTGTACATGAGCATGATTGTGCAGGATTTAAGTCCATTTAGAATTACAGGTGGAAAAAATTGAACTTAACTTGTCAGGATTTGATATCGTAGCTTTGAGTTGTAACGATTAATTTTAAAATGTGAAGTCACAAAGTTTTGATTTTGAACACATTACATCATACATGTAATCGTGGTTTAAGGTTTAATTGCTGGCGGACAGTCGAAAGTCGCAAACGCCAGCATCCGAATTTCAAAACCGTTGTTCTCTTTTCTCTCGTTCTCTATCGCTGGACAGGACAGCAAGAGCAGTATGTAGATTAACTAGATTACAATACGTAATTAAACTTTACAAATGGGGAATGCGAGCGTGCTAACTATCATTCGTAATTGCCAAGTGTAATCAATTGTCGGAAATTCCCCCAGTTTTGTTGTCGGAGCAAGCGCATTTATCGTACTAGTTAGGCAAAATGAGATATTATTAGTGAAAGTAAAAGGTAGCTTATTTTGAATGTAACGACTTTTGATACAAGTCGATGATTTGGCTGGTATTCTGGTATACGTAATACATAGGCGATACGGAGGAATATTATATATTATTATGTACTTAATTGTTGGTAGCGTAGATCTGTCTACTTATCAGTTCAGTTATCAGCATGGGGAATGGATGGACATGAATGGAATGGATATTTGCTAAGTGGGTATTTCAAAATGTGGAAAACCCGAGTGTTGTTCAAGTTCATGGTGTGCAGTGTGCAGTGTCCACATGTAATATTTATTTGGTCGTTGATGGAATGAGGTCATTGACTGGATTTTCCCAAATTCGCCAGATTTATCATCAAAACTGTGATCGGAAGTTTTGTTTCTGTTTCTGTTTCGTACAGAAATTGAATTACAAAGCACGTCATGACGTTAGCGATTGCCGTTACAAAATGGTTTATGTATCTCTGTAGTCGGTACATATCTTACTCTGTACTATCTGTACACAATACACAATACGCAGTACACAAGTACACACCCGTTAGCGATGAGATGAATTCGGGGTAAAAACGTATGTAATTTGTGCAATGTGCACAAAGGGAGAGAGAGAGATGAGATAAGAAGAAAAGAGAAGAGAAGGAAAGGAAAGGACAGTGTCTTTAACCTCTAACTAACTTGATTTCCCCATTCCCCATGTGCATGTTTCATCTTTCATTTATCTTTCCATGCATTCGTCTTCGTCCGCAAGTCCACATCTTTTTCTTCTTCTTTTTCTTCTTCTTCTTCTTCTTCTTGGTGTTTACTGGTTTCAGCTTGAGCACCTTATCACAGTCCTCCACTCACTTTGATTCCCCCCAAATCATCGTCCATATTTTCTTATTGCAAATTCTAATGAACCGTAACTCCTCAGTTTTCCTAGACAATATACAGAATACAAAAAATAATGACTGGGGGCCATTTTCCCACTTTCGACACAATGTGTACAAGGTTACAAAGGGAAATGAAGTTGAGAGATTGCTGCGATGAGAAGATGAAAAGATGTCTCTCCCTTTCCAATACGTTCGGTTCATATGTTCATGTACAAAAGGTTGACATATTTTCAGGATTTCCAGAGATCAAAATATGTAACTCCATCCTGTGTCAACTAAAATACTGACTAAAATAGTATGAGTTTATGTATACTTTTCTTAACATTTTGGTTTTATTTATTTATGTAGATTTGGAATGGGAAATGAAATGGTTTAAGACAATGCTGTCGAATGTACATACAATTTCAATTGTGTGTATGCAAATATGGAAATGTGTATGAAGGAGTGAATATGATATGGGCAGGTGGAGGACAGTATAGGACATTATAGGACAGGTGTAGTCGGCAGTTATAGGCAGGTTGGGATATGCAATGATGCTATGATGCCATGGAACATTCGCCATAGCTTATTAGACGATTAGCCTGAGATATATTCATGAAACCAGTTCACTTTGAATTTATAAAGTCCAAAAACTCGCATTGTGGTTCATCTTGAAAGGGAAAAAAAGCTCTCCATCCACATTTTCCTTCATATGCACTTGAATTTTGAATGTTACAACTCAAAGGTTAGTTAATGAGTTGTGTGTTATTACGTCGTGCGGAATGAAATGCAGAAATATATCGTATATATCGCATCTGTATCCATATGTAAATTGTCTGTGGGTACACATTAACATTATATGTATTGATGAAAACCTTTATTGATTTCAGTATCACAAGGATTTCATTATTATGTTTTATCATTATGAGGAACGAATAAGCCGCCAATGGTTTTAACAAACTTCCTTAGAAAATAATTGAAATGACGAGGAGAGTCGATTTATCTGGATGGAAATGCAACGGGGAGTGTGTATTTGTGTTTGGCAATGACTTTTCATAGCAAATCTCTCCCTTTTTAGGATATATATACATATGTACATACTTTAATCCATCCTTTCCATTTTTTCCATGTTTATGCGTTTCAAGCATTTCCTAGATTTTCCCTAAATAAATAAAACTTTTTTGGCTCAACAAATTAATTTGTGCGTAGAAAGGATCCCTTGGTTTTGCTAGTTCTGTTCATGTGCTCCCACACCATACAATATATTCTTATTATATCGTACATACTTAATACTTATGTAAAATCACATAATTCTGAGTATTCTGACATTGGCTCTTCTTGGCTGCGTGGCGGTACATAGTACTCATTTATGTATGTACTTGAGTAATTTGTAGCCACTAATACATGTACTTAATCATCAAGTCTTAATGTATTTAGGTGTCGTGCTTATATTCTCTCTCCCATTTGAAGCTCAAGAAATATCTCAAAGTCTCTTCACAACATTAAAAGATTAAAATACATGCACAAAGTAAAGTCAAAGTCTCCTGTTGACCTTTAACTTGTCAGTTGTTAAATATATATTTGCACATTCGCAACTTACAGTGGTATTTAAATGCATATGCGCGTGAAGAATATCCAGTTATGTTCTTGTCCATAATCATATAATACAATTTATATTATGTAACATAATTTGTGTGATTCAATTGACTGTATTTCCTATTTTATTATAGTTTAAATGGTCTATATTTGGAATTATCCTCATTTCGTATGCATTCTGTATATTTTCAAACTCGGTGAACATCAATTTGCACATTTTCATAACTCAAAGTGATTAATCAATTTCATAGAATTAGAATGCACATGCCAAATATATTTTGAATAGTTCTGTAGATTCTTTTTTTATTCTGAGTAAGACGAAGACCCGCATCGTCTTTTCTAAATTAGGTAAATATTTACTAAATATAAACATATACAATATGTAATAAAATAACAACAAACTTCATGGAAATTCTCCCATCATTACAATTTAACATTCATCAGAGTATTTGATTACAAATTTATGATAGCGAGCTAATTTCTCGGATTAGTTTCTACTCGAGCTATTTGAAATGTGTCACAGTCCAATTAAAGAGAGGCGTACAATAATAATGAGTATATATACGCAATAATATCCACCATGGATCTACATATATAGGATTTCTATTCATCTCCATAATTGTACAACAGGATATTGTGCAGAGCAAATTTTGTGCCGTCGCTTAGAGTTTATACAATATATTACAATAAAGAAGAAGAAAATAGGGAAAGAGTTAATTAGGAAACTATAGGGAAATGGGGGAGAAGTTATCATTGGAAGAATGGACACCGTACAGCCGCGCACATACATGCAGATAGAAAAGTACAAAGAATTGCGTAGTAAATAAATTAAACAGGGACATTTTGGTTGTTCTACACGAATTCTAGGGATTAAAAAATAAACGTTTATCCTTACTTTCGTTTCTATCAAATAATTTTGTTGTTTCTTCATATTTCTTTATGGCTATGAATTAATTACATTTTGACAAGGTATAGCTTACGAATTACGATTATTAAACAAACAAACGCATACACACACGTACACAAATACACAGAGAGTATACATCATTCATTGTCCTTAATCGTACATTTAAAATTAACATGCATTCTCTCTATTACAGTTTCAGTTTTCAGTCCTCTGTCATTAAGTATTTAGTAGCTTCATTATCACTATCAATTAATCAATTAATCAATCAAACGTTAAACGTTTACAATGGTTCACAATCGTACGTACGATTTCGTCGTCGTTTTATTATTTACACTTCTCGTCTTTCATTTTTCATTTTTTTTAGTCATTTTCTAAAGTTTTTCGTTGTGGCCTTGAGCGGCTGATTTCACGATCAGTTGATCACAATATATTTATTGTCATTTAAATCATCACATCCATCAGTTAAAACATTATAAAATACCGATAAGTGCCTCACCGAGACATTGTCACTCACTCACACACTGACTTGACTCTTCCTGTTTCCCCTTACAGTACATATTTAAACGCATAATAATAATAATAATAATTAATAATAATAACTAGGATACAGATTATTAGTAAGGATCTAATAAGTACTAGTAAATCCTGACGTGTCGTTTTCCTTACAAATTAATGTTTTTGTTTTAGGAATTTCTATATGCGTTTTTCGTATGAACATGATGAGACATGGACAGACAGACAGACAGCAGTGGGTACTAATACTCTGACAGTATAATAATAATAGTAATAATAATATCATATATGTATATCTATTCACCTAATTATACCTATTATAGTTTTGGTTTTAATTGAGAATAATTATTAAAATTATCATTGAATTCACTGGTGTTTGTTTGGTTTCCTAAGACATCTTCGCTTTGGATTTACTGAAGTATGCATTGAGGAAGAAGTTTAGAAAGAGAACAAAGTATGAAAAGTACATACTCAGAGCCAAATGGATGTTGTCGTAGCCGCAAGCACAATCTTTCCCTTTAGCTGTAACCAAACAGAAACAGAATAACACACCATTTAATTCTCAATTCATTAAATATGTCATGAAAATTACATTATGGAAAGATCAAACCATCACCAAAACTAAATGCAAGTCCATTTGTTCAGTTTCTTTTCGTCAGTATACAAAAACGAGTCTTAATTTACGCGGCAGTTCAGTCACTCATTTGACGTCGTTTCATCTGAAATGATTTGTTTGTTTGTTGACTGTCGCGCTTATTATTATGCGTTTGTCTGGCCTTTTCTGTAACAGATATGAAGATTGAAGATAGATAGATGTCCATAGATATCGTAGATTGACGTAAGTAGATACTGCTGTTTAGTACTTTGAGTATTTATTTACATATTATTATTTAGTACTTGGAGAGGAATGAAAGGAAGTCAATGGAGCGTAGCCATGAAAAATTGAATGCGGTGAAGCTTGAGTAGTCAAATGTAAATTGCACGTAAAAAAAATGCCAATTACGTGAATAAGTTAAATAACAATTAGACAACAGACAAAAAAAAGAAGGGAATAGGAGAATGTATTGTATCCACGTCACACGCCTCCATAGATTAATAACTTTTTAACTTTACATTACTTGCAAGGAAATAAGCTGTATAATTTCAACTGTCCTCCTGCTATACAGAATACAGAATACAGAATACAGATAGGTAAGTACTGCTTGTCATAAATATGAAGATTTTTCTACATGGATTCAAAGTCGCTATTCAAATTAGGGCTCGCTATCATTAGTTATTATTATTTATTGTGTAAAGTTTCAAAATCTATACTTAAATTGTGTTCATATTCTGGAAAGTTGGTGGAACTGCAAATGAGGATACACAATAATAAATGACAAATGTGTGCAAAGTAAAAGTATAGTAATAAATAAACTGATTAGCCTTTTGAGTTCAAAGAGTCAGTGTCATCTTCCTCGCGTATTGTTAAATTTGTCCCTCAACAATAAAAATATTTTTATTCCAATAATATATACGACAAATAAGAAGAAGGGAGGAAAACTATCATCGTAGTTTATCGTAATTTATGTGTATGCAAATTGTTGTACAGGTAACTGAATGTCCTGTACGAAATCCCAAATCCCAACACATTTAACAGAAAACCAAAAAACCAAAAAAAAAAGCGAGGAAAAGAATGGTTCCTCTGTGATTGTTCTTACCTTTGATGAGGAGGGAATAGACGTTGATGGTGACGCCAACCACCATCTGACTTAGCTGAAGGCACGTTATCATCATCGCGAAATTTCTCGGCACTTTGACCTTTAGACTCTGTCACGTAGGAAAAACAAAAACATAATCAGCTTCAAATGTAATACTAATTCATAATTATATCATCGCTGCATGACAATATCCAATGACTTTCAATGTAATTTGTTTGTTTCAGTGTACAAGTATACAAGATGGAAATAGGGAAAGGAATCCATGGATGTTCATTTTTTTCATTTTCCACACACACACACACAATGAGCTTCTATTACATATTTGGCTATACATGATACTTGCAGGTACATAAACAAAGCCTTTATGACAGCAGCATACATTTAGTAATGTGATGGAGCACGAGTCATGAGATTATTTTAATGTAATCTTGTAGCCAAGAACTCAAAGGTTTCTTGGGAATTCAATGTGAATCTCATCCATCGTAAACATATTGTATTATGTGTCTGTCTGTAGTTATATAACTAGTTATGTACTATACAGATCCTTTGAATTCACTCTTCCTTTCAAGTGTTAAATGCCACTAATTTGTTTGCGCTTTGATTCGATTCTCGACTTTTAAAGGAATTACTTTCCCATTATGTGACCTTTACAAACATTAATAATTTCAATATCACTGCCAATTTTTATTAGCAATATCACTGCCTTTCCATATTTTACATCCATTATTTACATCTTTTGTCCGTTGATTCGTTGGCTGCTTATTATCGCATGTACAGGAATTATCTTTGAGTTGTATACCAAGAACTAATTATCCAGATGTTTCATGTTTTAATGTTTTCTGTAAAGACATGAGCATAACATGTATCATCACACATGATCCAAAGAGCGTGCTATATTAAAGGAAACGTCCATGTATATGTACATATGTACATGCATACACGCATATATATGTACGCATGTTTAGACATGCATGGACAATGGACAACGGTCTACACTAAATACATTCGTGTACATATGGACAATTGTAAGCATAATTTGACCAGTGATAAAACTACAATGACGAGATAGATTTTTCAGAAAAATTGTCTGTAAATAGTATAAATTATTCATTGAGCATCAATAATAATGGCGATGATGTTCCACTACCCAGTACATATGCACCTCTCTTAGGATTTCGGGCCTTTAAATCAACGTGCTAATCATTCCTTTTACATTTTTCGTCATTAAATACACGTAACTAATTCTTGATAAAATACGATTCATTAGTTGAGTACACAAATGTGCGACGTGTGGAATTAATTAGTATGATATGCTGTGGAGTTTCCAGATTTGCATGCACCTGCCTGCATGTCTGGACAATCCAATAATAATAATAGTTAATAATAATAAACCATGGACATTGCGGGATTCTGTGAATGAAACTGTTTGCTACATTTTTCTATCATTCCCTCCCTTGACTATGCATATATAGAGTGATACCATAATTTTCCTCGGAATTGTCATTTGATTTGATTTGTCTAACTTGAAATAATCTGTGTCTCAAATTGAGACTCTCAATCTCAATCTTCCGACTGACTCGGACCATCACAAAAATCCCAGATTCACACATTCCCAATCATTAATTACATACTATTAAGGAGAGTTGATAAGAGTTTTAAGTTACCTTCATCACATAGTAACTGTACATAATGGCATGAACGAACAAATTCATTGTCATGAACCAACCTGGAAAACAAAAACATTTGTTTTTTTTATTTGTCTTGAAGATTTGTCATTCGTGTGTTCATTGATGTACTAACACTGAGTACATTGTACTTAAGTTTGCATTGGATTTTGACTTACGTAATGGCGGTTCATAGGCTTCATATGTAAACCAAGTGTACACTAAAATGATTAAAAGAAGAGGAATCCGTCATTAATATGAAATAGGTCATTCACAATGAGGATCAATTTTCAAAGCAGTTTTATATATAATAATATGTATTCGAGATTCGTTTAGTTTTAGTTTTGGTCTTACCGAGCACTGTAATGTGATGATACCTACAGAAAACAGAATACACCAAAAACAAAAACAAAATGTCATTACATTTTTCATAGTTATCTCATTTGTTATGGCACATTTACTTAATGTCAAATTTTGGTCACGTCATCGAATTAAAATTATCCTTTTAACTGAGTAGAAAACTAATGTTTTTGTGTACGAGGGGTTTTTAATTGCCAAGAAGATTCTTCTTCATTCATCGTATAATAATAATAGATATTTTATTTTATATATATAGCTGCTGCATGAAATCATCGTTTTTGCAGTACGTGGAATTATGAGGATCAAGTTATCACAAGTAAATTCAAGTAAATGTTGGAAAATAAATAAATGACTCTCTGAGAGATAGAAAATTGCGTGGCTATAAAGCTCGAACTTGTGCTCAAAACTTGAGTTTGTGTTTATGAAGCTTCTAGACATACAGTTCCGAACGCTCACACGCAAAAATGTGAGACAAAAGAATAAACAAAGAAGATAATGTTTTCTTGAGGTTTTCATGGCCTTCACAATCATAACATCATCATCATCATCATCACTGCGTTATTATTATTATATGTTCAACTTGACTCATTATACATACTATTCTTTCCATTTTACAGCTGATTTCAACTCCAACTCGCACATGTCAGTCTCTTCATTTACTGTCACACTTTCCTTATCGTTAGACTTTCCTCCTACAACTGCACACTATTCCATTGTTATTATTATTACATATTTTGTAAAAGAAGAAAAAAAACTGACTCAACCAACAATTAAAGACTTTAAAGTTCTTTCGGTAATTTAAATGTAGTTATGTGAAGGTAACAACTCACTTCATACAGCACAGATTGGGCATTAGCATATATTTTCATATAAAGAGCATTTAGCTTTAAATGCACTCACAATAAGTACACACCGAGTTGCGAAAACAACATGTAAAAAAACTGTTTAAATTCCAACATGGCGGATGTGAGGAATGAAAAAAACGACTAAAACGAGCCTCTCTCTTCTCTATTAATAAACCTGCTGTAATCGTAACTTATAAAATGTGAGTTTGCACTCGTATACTTATTATTACGGTTGGTACTCCAACTCTAATTCTTCATACATGTACACATGTAGTTTAAATATGTAAGTTAACTAGACTGACGCGTGTCTAAGTACACGCTGAAGCTGAATATGTATGATTTTCCAAGTGGCCTAATTAAATGTTTTATGGTAATAAAATAATTAGTGACATTGGTTTGTTGGAAGTAAAGAACAAGTTGTGAGTACAAATAGGAAAAAATGAGATGGTTTCTATGCTGAGGAGTACTCACAATCAGAACAGTCAGAACTGCGTGCACTCATATTCATATCAGATGGAGAATGGAGAATGGAGAATGGAGAATGGAGAATGGAGAATGGAGAAGGGAACGAGAAAAGTCATGAAAAACATTGAATTAGAATTCCCAGCGGCGAATGATGGATGGGCAATTACATAATTAAGAATATGAGTATGAGTACTTACATTTACATTTACATTTACATTTACATTTGAGTTTGTGAGTAGTAATGTTTTTTTGGAAATAAAAAAAAGAGAGTTGGCTGACTTACCAGTGCAAAAATATGAGCGGTTGTTTTCGCAAAACAATGAAAGCAGTATCACCTAACTCGACTAATTTGGACATGGCCATCAACCATCCCCACATAGCAGTTGCTGCGTTATGTTCATCTCTATATTTGGTCAAATCGAGAGAACAACAAAATAACAAAAATTAATATTAAATCAATCAGTTGTTCGTTTAGAGTCATTCATAATAATGCATGTCCAACCAACAGAATCCTCCCCATCACCAATCTCTAATGTGGAAGGTTATTATTTATCTCTCGATATTTACTTTTAATTTTACATAGGTAATACAATTTCTTTTCTAAACATCGGTATGTATATGAAATGAATAGAATATACAATACTCGAATGGAGTCTAATGACAGATTTGAACAATAAGGGAAAAGTTTGGAATAACTGTGAATGCGGAATTTGATGAGTGTGAGTGTGGAGAGTGTGAATGAAATAATTCATAATTATGGGTATTTAGTATTTACCTGATACAAATGGATCGATGAAATCCTTCATCCTGTTTGAGCACATGAAATAATTCGGGTGCAGTTCTTAAAAATCCGAGGATAGAGAAAGAGGCGAGCATGATATTCCATGCGGTGAGTAAAGGACGTATTTGTAAGGGACTCCGATTTTGCATGAACTTTTGACCACCAAAAATGAGAATCACATAGGCCACTGAGGCGACGAGGCTCAAATTCCAATGTTGGCCCATCCATCTTCTCCATCGGGTGAGTTCAAATTGTTCCCATTCGTAGACGGTCAAATAGGAGGGCTCTATGACCGTTGGCACTTCCACAAAATAATCCGACGTTATTGCTGTTGTTGTGTTCATCTTGCTCGACTCACAAGAACTAAACTGACCAGCTTGACTTCAGTTCGTCAACTGCATTAAATACATTCCTCTATATTATCGTGGATTCTGGTCTTCGAACTTCCAGACACACACACACACACACACAAACACACAATATTTTCTCCTCTGCACTGCATAGGTGGGATCTTACATGCCTTGAGTCGTCGTACATATAACATAGGTATATGTATATTATACTATTATATACATGTGAATACAAGGAGGATGTCAAAAGCCAATCCCATTGTACTTTGTACACTATCAAATAACAACAACATACCTAATAAAATAATATAAAATACCATACGGCTTGCGCTTTTTACTTTGTATTCGCACATATTATATGTACAGTTGTCTGCTGTGTTGTATGTTGTATGTACATTGTACATGATAATATGATGAGGACTCGGTCCGTCCGTCCGTCTTTGCATTTTCCTCCTTTTGTCTCTGTATTTTATATTCTATATTATGTATAGTCTACATAATAAGTCTATGGCATCATCATACATATCATTCCCAGGGAGTGGAATTGGAATATGTATGACTATTTGACTATGTATATCTATGATGTGGTTGGTGGTGGTGGTGATCCTTGGAGTCCAACTCACTTGGTTTCTTGTTCTGTGATGGTTTGGGTTTGCAAAACTCGTTCACTCCAGCTCTCGTCATCATTCATTATATACAATGTATAATATACATGGTACCATCCACAACTACAATGTATGTATATAACATTTGTCCCATCCTCCTTACTCTGTAGTATTAATATATATTACTATTTATGTAGATGTAGATGTAGCTCACATGGACGGAATCACGAAACTCATGGATAGAGGAAAAAGAAAATACAACGTGAATGTAAGTACGTAGGGAGTTCGGGACACCCCCTCATAATCCTCACACATAATATACATAATATCTTATATACTCACTCACGCACTCACTCACTCACACAACCATTCTTTTTTCATTCAAGTTCACAAAAATTTAGCAATAACTTTGACGGTATGAGTAGAAGCGATTCTCGCTACATGTGTTGGAGGACTACAACTTTACAACGTCATTGATCGAGTCGAATCAAGAGGTTTTCATTTTCATGTGAATTCCAGTCACTTTATGTCTCATCGTAGACAAACGATAAAGAAAAAAACGGAGAATCTACCGCAGATGACCAACCAGAGAGTCCACTATCCATATAAATGAAGAATTGCACTACATGTTGAAATCTGCATACACATAAATGGGATATGTGAAATCTCAATCGCAGCTGGGAATCATGATAACTGGATGATAACAAACAAACAAAGTAAACCAACAGGAGCAGTATTACTGCTGCAGTAATATAGTAATTAATAAATATTGTGTTGTCAAGAAAGTTCCTTCCGTTTTTTTCCAAAACAAATTTTAATTATTATTTCTGCTTGATAGAATTGTTCATCATTAATATATGTCAAGAAGAATTCGTGTAGTCAAACAGCAGAATTTTATGATTGTTTTTAATTCTGAAAAAAATTGACAACAGTCCCA
>JAIUND010000604.1:0-61530 GCA_034699125.1 Gisinianus flammeolus
GTGTTTGTTTGTTTTGTCCAGTACGGACTTTCTTTTAGCTCGCCTGAGTTCTCTCGGCTTGAGCATTGTTTATTATTTATTTAAATTATGTTGTAAAACCCTTTTAAAGTATATCCTTTAAAATAAAATAAAACAATATTACATATGTCTACATGTATAAATATGGATTTAAGGAAGCGAATGAATGGTGACCCATTTGGACGTTTGAGCAAGATTATTTTGGTAACGTCAACAATAGTCTTGAAAATCTTGATAAAATTTCCGTTTAAGAAACGCATGGAAAAAACCCAAGCTCACATTTCCCCCACAAAAAAAGATACAATTTGTAGGTAGGAAATAGGTATGGTATTTCCTAGTTGGGTAATATTCAGTATAAATATATAGTATGCATAGTATTTGTAATTTTCATTCCCTTGCAGATTGCACACTGTACAGTGAACAAACACACACATTTCATCCCGAGGTTTATGGCACATTGCAACTGTACGGACATGAGTATTGAGTGTATCGTTTCATTCCACGCAGTCTACTCTCACTGTTTCACTCTCGCCTATATACATACATTCACACAAGAAAAAGAGTACTTTGAGAGCATTTGCGTAAGGAAATTTTTCTCAAACGGCAGTGTAGTGTCTAGAATCAGAAGAGTACAGAGCGGGATGATTCCATACAAGAAAAAATACGTTATGAAAGTAGAGCAAGACATTTAGATAATGTCTGGAAAATTAAACAAGACAATAATATGCCATGATCGAGAAAACTATCTGTAGTACAAATATACTCGTATGCGGAGAAAAATGCACAAATTCCCTGTAAAATATCTTCCATTACATTTCATTTCATTTCATGTTTTTATGTTTTCATGCATATACTCATGTTTTTATTTCGTGCTATGGCAAACACTGTCATTTTATTTATTTTTAATTTTACCTTTACTTTGTAAGCTCTACAGTACATTGCATTCTTGTCCATACATTTAAAAAAATACCAGTATCAGGACAGATACAAAAAAGTATATTTGGTGTGTGAAAAGCTAAAAAGTCAGACGAAAGAATCACATATTTGTGCACGTATTCATTGAATGGGAGAGCTGGGAAAGTCATAAATATTTGTAAAAAATGAACTCGTACATTAGCTTTTCATTCAGGACGAGCAAGTCGTATGTTGGTCTGTGTACATTTTTTTGAATGAAGGAGAGTGCAAGAGACGAAGCAGAAAACTCAGATTTGTCATCCTCTTCCCCTGACTTTTTTCCATGTTCACGTTCTTTCTCCTATACTTTTGACTTTTTGGCTCTCGAGTTGGTTTACAGTTTACAGGGATATTATAGGGAAAGGTTTATGTAGCGTAAAAGTTGGAAATATGTGTGTGTGTGTGTGTGTGAGTGTATATCGTACGTGTGTGCTTGTTGAAGCTCATGAATTTTATTACATTTCAGATACGTAATTTAGCTAGACGTTAGATCGGATTATCTGTGTCACCGCTTAGAATATGTTGTGATAAGGGATCTTGCATGTCTGCATGTCTGGAAGCAGAGTATGTGTATGTACATACATAAAAGTGAAAGATTGTTTGAGTTTGTGTCTTCAAGGTCATGCACCACAGAATGTAGGAAGTTAAGGGTGCAGCCCTTAACTGCGTACATATTCATTATCATGCCAATGGATATTTTGCTTGTTTGTATACTATGTGCGAGGCTGTGAGGAGATGAAGATGGAGTCTCTTGGTTGGAAATTGTAGTGGGTGGGGGAGGCGTGGGTGTGGGGGAGTTTTTTCTCAGAAGAAAAAGAATAATGCACATTCTTTGGTGAGTACGAGTACACAGACATAGATTATAAATAAAGAAAAAGTGATGTGAATAGAACTAAAATGGAGTCGTCATTCATATGGAAGGA
Organism: Gisinianus flammeolus; assembly: GCA_034699125.1. Lineage (NCBI taxonomy): Eukaryota > Metazoa > Arthropoda > Collembola > Symphypleona > Katiannidae > Gisinianus > Gisinianus flammeolus. Next base: position 1,896 of record JAIUND010000604.1, read on the forward strand.
GTTTGTTGGCAGTCCGCATCATATTTTCAGTCAGTTTCCCTTGGAAAATGAGTTTGCAATGTTGATGGATGAGAGTGGGGATTGGGTAAAGAAGAAAGTAGAAAGTGTAAAGAGAGAGAACATGGATGTATGTAAGGAGGCTAACGATAAGATGAAAAGATAATGGGCATAATGAGTTGAGGTTGGCAGCCTGGGTTAGTTCAACATGTATAATAAAAAATTTTTATTATGATGGTTTGAATAAGTTAATTTTTTTGTTGTGCAGGAACTACGGAAGCAATGTCAGGACTTTGCCACTGCACTCTTGGATCATACGAGAGGTTCTTACGAACTCGAAGTTCTACTCAACCATGATCCTACTGGACCGGCCTTTGAACATGGTGAAAGAATGCATTTGAATCGTCTGAAACTTGCTATTAAATTTCGTCAAAAAAAGGTTTGTTTCTTCCTTGTCTTTGAACCCACATGATGATGACTTTATGTAATAAGATATTAGACATTTTCTTCTTTACTACTGGGATTCACGAGAATTCCAACTCTCTCAACTTTTTCCATGTTGCAGGAAAAGGTTTCAAGGTTTTTTTTTTTTTCAATTACAAGCAGGCGGTTTCTTTTGTTGTAAACTCTCATCTCATCATTTAATAATAAAAACAACACGGGTTTTCCTCCCCCCCTTGACTTTTGACTTTTGACTGTTGACAAACGAGCACATATATATATGTACATAATTGCACATGCATGGCTAATCCGTTTTCTTTGTGTGTGTCAGCAGTCAGACATGATCAAACAAGAGTTGGCTGTAAAAAAAAAACGATTCAATTATTCTTTCGGGACTCTCCATCGTTCGTTTCATTCATTCATTCTGTATACATGCATGTACTTACTCGAGTTTAGTTGATCACATAATTCTTGCAATGACCTAATGGCTTGATCAACATTTACTCTGGCTATACAAAATGCAGATGACTACTTCACAAAGATTCATTATAAATAGTCTCTCGATAATTCCCTCGGGATTTCCTTTTAAGCTGAGTCGACGTTTAGAATTTTGTGATTTTGTCCCCCATATTCCCGTTTTAACTTGTGAACGTGGACTTTGAAGCCATCAATTTGAATGGGGCAAATATATAAGAGAAAGACAAAAACATACTGACAAAAACTCAACAAAAGAATTCAAACTGAATGTTATACAAAATCATAATAATAGTGAAAACTGAAAACTGCTGTATATATAAACTATGTACATATCCAAATATCCATGTAGACATTTCTATGACTGCAGCTCCAAATGATGTTATAAGTATATTGCAGAAACGTATATTATAAATACAAAGACGTAATTTAAATGGGATTTCATTTGAAGCTTTTGAGTTTGAGTTTTTAATGTATTGGACAATAATCTGAAGCAGAATAAAATGCATGGATGTTTTTGAGTGACACGATTCCACTTAAAATCCTGACAAAGAACATGAAAGCTTGAGTGGACGATTCCAAAAATATATGATGATAATAATATAATAATGATGATGTAAAATGTGAATGTTTCAGTTCGTTGCTCATCCAAACGTACAACAGTTATTAGCTAGTATATGGTATGAAGGTAAGTCCAATATCCCAATTGTCTTTTTGGATTATATTAGTACATATAAATATCCATTTTATTATATTTCATTTTGATACAGGATTCTAGGTATATATCTGTATACATGATTGTAATGTTTTTTTTATAATTTATACATAATGATCATATTATATTATGGTACTTGACTACAAATATGTGCAATACATTTGATGTCACTGTATATAGGTCTTCCTGGATTTCGACGTCGCAATATGGCGTTACAAGGTTAGATATACACACAATTCAAGACTGAATTTTGAATTGTGAAAGGATTTACGTAATGTATACTTTGTAATAATTGATGGCATACTAAAGAATTTGGATTATTAATTGAAATGGACTTTTTTTTTCCTTGTTCTCCTTTCGTATATAAATTTTTAGCGTTAGAAGTGATCCGGATAGGAATACTTTTCCCTCTATTTTCTCTATCGTACATAATAGCACCACGTTCATCCTTTGGACAGAAAATGAGAAAGCCTTTCATTAAATTTATATGTCACTCAGCCTCCTACTTTTTCTTTCTCTGTAAGTATAAGTATATGCATTTTTACTACTCTTATCAAACATATAGGTACTTCTTAGAAAATGTCTTTGTCTTCTCATCTCATGAACCACCATATTTTGCATTATTTTTTTTCTTCATCATTTCCCATTATAAACTCTCTGGTATATTTTTATGGATAAAGAGTCCGTGACTCAGAGAGATGTGGGATTGTCAAGTAAATGTTGAATGTCTGCACTCTTACTAAGATAAATTTATAATACTCCACTTCTAACTCATGCAGAATGTGTAGGACGTTCCCATATGTATATGTATATGTTTGGATTGCAGAGTAGGGTTTCCAAGAGATTGTCTATGTCCATGTCCACGTCCATGTTCATGTAGAAGGAAGAAAGGGGGAAAACTACTGGATACGTATCTAATAGGATCTTTGCAATGTCTCATCCTTATTTTCAATCGACCGACTTATCTGTGACTCTGCTGGACTATTTGATATTTGAACGAGTCTCGTTTCTCTTTGTCTGGACTTTGAGTCTCAATTTTTTTTTTTTTTTGCTTGTATTATTGCAATTGCAATTTCCAAGTTACTCTAGCTTGTCGAGACGAGACTGGTCAAAACTGATAATAGTAGTTAGTTTGAGTTTCTTTTACAGTAGACACTGTGACTCCAATTGATTAATCTTTATCCCAAGATCCATGATCTTAAAGGCTTCATATTCAACTATTTCCACGAGTGCCAGTCACTTTTCAAAAGGGACAAGGAAAAATCCTTGTAGGATGTTGATGTTGACAATTGAGACTGATGAACGAGAACGAGAATCATTCCTTTTTTTTTTCTTATGCCTTTCATCACTTCACTATATGTATGTATTTGAAATCCTGGAATTCTACCACACGTTCCTTTGCCCACTTTTTCTCCAAAACCAAAAGAGAAAACACATATGATTCTCAACAATGTAAACACAGTGACACGGTTCCTCTGTTTACACATTGAAGCACGTTCGTATAATTATATCATAAATAACAAACAAACATCTATATCCAATGTGACGCGTTTCTATCCAATGAAATTCAATAGCGAATAATACTATAACATAAGACAAAAAAATGTACCAAGTTTCCCGGCTTTGTATTAGTTGTATTATTTACAAAAAAGTTTCTCCTCAATTTGATAAGAACGCAGATCACGTTTCTCTCTCCGTCCTTTGACCAAAATTTTTTTTACCCGATATACACGTTGTCGTTTCGTCTATGGAATTGGAATTCCCACGTCAATTATATCACGATATAAATGACTTCACATAACGCACCTTTTGCGTGTATTTAACAGATTCCTGCGAGTAAACCTTTCATCTTGTTACTCTTTCATGTTTTCAATTGTTTAGCCCTTCAATTCACTGTAGCTTTAACGTGTGTACGAGTTGAGTGGAGCTGCATCCGTTAGATTGTGTGTGTACATATGTTAAAATGCAAATGTCCTTTCCATTACTTTTAATTACCTTGATTTAGCTCTAAAATGAGGTTCAGCTGATGCATTATATGTAAATATTATGTAAACAAAATAGTACGTGGGAATTATTTTAGACAAAGGAAATTGTTGACTCTGTTGTGGGGATGTACTAATAAATCATTTTGAAATTTTGAAATTGCCATAGTTTTGTTGATTTTGGCGAGTCAACGATTTGAGACGTTTGTCGTGGGTTGGTTGGGCTCGGACACGATATCAAAATGGGTCTCAACAGATGTGACGACAAAACGTGGTGCTCCACCGTCCTTTGTCGAGTGGTTTATTCTAGCTTGGGTCTGTGGTTTAATCTGGAGTGAGATCAAACAGTTATGGGATGTTGGCCTTCAAGAGTATGTAGGAGACATGTGGAATGTTCTAGGTAAAATTAAATGTTTCAAAACTTTCAATCAAGTCTCAATATCAATTTCATGATCCTCCAGTCTATGTGGACATTTACGTTAATCCATAATAATAATAAAAAGTACATTTACATTTAATCCCATAAGTTTGTATTTTCATGACAATTCTGAACCCTCTAGATTTTGTAACAAACTCTTTGTATGTTGCGACGATTGCTCTAAGAATAGTAGCTCATTATCAAGTAAGTAGAGCCTTTTTTTCTGTCCCTTGATTGAATTGAATTAAATGTACCTACACGCGTTGGTGTTTTTGTTTGCCTCCGTGTTTTGTGAGCAAATGACGAAATGTACAGAGTTTCATTCAATAAAATGTCATATGTCTTCATATTTCTACTTTCTATCACAATCTGTCATATCTTGTTGCCTTTAGGTACAGAAGGAGATTTCAACGGGTAATTTGGATGCAGCGGAAGTCCCGAGAGAAAATTGGGACACATGGGATCCAATGTTAATAGCAGAGGTATATATACTTTGGAACTGAAACAATATATACTGTATAGTGTATCTGTACCCAAGCCCCATTTCCATCTAACCTTCGGATTTGCTCAAAAATTAAGTGATTAACAAGGTTAAAATACTTTTGTCTTATATATTGTAGGGTCTCTTTGCTGCTGCCAACATTTTCAGGTTGAGTATATTTTATTTCCTTTATGTCTTCTATTTTCTTTCTTCGTCTTCAAGTCTTCAAATGATTTGATTAGGTTTCATTCAACAACTCTATCTGTCTCTCTCTAATCCAATCAATTACATTCTTTATCCTCATTCTATATCCGAGTTACCCATGTAAGTTGGTACTGGTATGTATATAAAGACAGAGTTTCTTTCCCAAATACTCTCGAGTCCACATCTGTACGTTTGAGGATACATCCGTATACGAAATGTGTTCTGCCGTTCTGCCCAGAGTATATCGTTTATTACCTTTGTTCATTCGATTGTCTAGGAATTACATTCGTTCTTTCTTTCTGTCGATTGTCAATTCCTCCAATTTGCAGTTAGACGACACATCACCAACTGCATCAGGTCTAAACTAGAAATTAATCAAATTATATGTTTTGTTGAAATAAATGGAGACATTTGAAATTCAACGAATTACTGTTCAGTATATGTAGGTATATATTTTGCATTCTCTCAAATTAATTCCCTGTATTTGAGAAAGTCGAGTTAACTATACAGATATAGGGAGAAATAGAGAATTCATCAAGAGATTCATCGTGAAAAATATTCAAAAAATCCTAACATTAAAAAAAAAAAAAGTTAGGCCATCGGGCTGGAGAGCAAATGATAGTGCGTGTATGTATTGCATAATTCACTCGGGTGAAATCATGTAAACATACCATTTTGCAAAAAGAGATCAGCGATGAGAGCTCATATATGAATACCGTCATGTTTTACTCAACGAGTAAAATACAGTATAGGAAATCAAACGTTGTGTTTTTTTTACACGACTAGGAATGAATGTGTATTTATATATATCGTAGATATGGGATAGAATAGATAAGGAAGCAGTACAATTCCTACTTATAGATGGACGAGCAGGAACGACCGTGTGTCTGTGTTTTCTCTCTGCATAAACATACGTATGGACGGATATTATGCACTTATACGTAAGACTATGAGAAGGAGAAAGAGAGAGAGAGAGAGAGAGAGAGAGCGAGAGAGAGAAAGAAAGAAAGAGAGTGTGTGTCGAGACAGCTTGAGCTACTTTGATGGTAAATTTATTCCCTTCGAGACCGTGTTATTCTATGTAAAGCCCGGAACTCAAAATCAGAAAGCTACCTTTTTCTAGTACAAGTTAGCCCGGGTCTCTCTCTCTCTCTCTCTCTTTCTCTGTTAGTGTATAGTGTACATCACATCTTGTAGAAATGCATGTAGCATCTATACATTGGAAAAAAGCTGAAGAGAAAAAGAGAGAGGAAAAAAGTTAAAGTATAAAAATTCGACTCCTTTTCTTTCTCTCGTCTCCTCGTCGACAAGATCATCTCCTCATGCATATATACATAGAAAGTTGGATGACTGCTTTTCTCACTCTCTCGTACAAAGTAGTACAAACCAGTCGTCTACAGATTTTTACTTTATCACATGGATGTACCTTATAGACACACAGCATGAAATTATGTCAGAAAATTTGAATGTATCCTAAGCCTATCGAGACATTATATTCTACTCTTTAGAACTAGATAGAGCCATGCAAAAATGAGAATAAAACGAGAGTAACTCCCTTTGGTCACTTGAGAGTGAAGCTCCGTTGTCTGTTACTTTTCTCTTTTTTTTTGCCGAATCTCGTTGTGCAGATATAGTAATGGTGTATAGAGCATGTATGTAAGTACAGTCTGTACTGTACAGATATATAGGGATAGTAGTAGCGTTTTATGACAACTATCTTGGGCTCAACATAGAAATACTTGGAATGCACATGGATATCCATCCAAGAAGAAGATAGTATTTATTTTTATTGGCTTCAATTCATTACTAGTGAGCAAATATCTAAATGTTTCCACGTCTTCTACTCTCTACTCCCAACTACCTTTCGACTCAGAATTTTTGTATGAATTACATGGAAGAAACCTTCATATTGGATTGAGAACGACGCTCCACTCACTACTTTTGTGTGTTTACTTAACGCCCAGGGAAAATGTCTTTTGAATTTCACTCCCGTTTATAGTTTGACTCTTTTCCCACTTGCAAGTTACGTACATATTCCTTCGTATGCATGCATGTAGATCTAGTTATTCATGTAAGTATGTACATTTCTTTGAAGGAAAACAAATTCCTCGTCTTTGCTTTGTTTCTTTCATGCATGAGACCTCCTTTTCAAATATATTAGACAGAATAATTGTCTTGCTCACTTGCATTTTTTGGACTCTTCTCGGATTTATTATTTTACAGTGTGATAAGCGAAACCGTTTTATATTTTTTTTACACATTTATATATATTTTAACGTCGTACAATTTTTGTTTTCAACTGACATTGCATAAAATAGTTTCGTTATAAATATATGATGATGACGAGGACAAGAGTTGACGTTTTTCTGGGTAAATGAAATGTAGAGCGTCCATTGGATGATTTTGTGGGGACGAAATGTGTCATACTGGCTCCGGGTTTTCTTCGTCAAGATAATTCTCAAGTAAAGAAGGAGAGAAAGAGAGTAAAAAAAAAAAGGAAAGATGGGCGTTCTGTATTTTGTGTATGTTGAAGAAAGAGAGTGAATGAAAATGACGTGTTGTCTGTTTTGTCCATGTGTCTAAATAGCTCCTTGAAGTTGGTCTATATATTTTCTGTGAATCCATACTTGGGCCCACTGCAAATATCGCTAGGTCGTATGGTAATGGACATCATCAAGTTTTTCTTCCTATACATCCTCGTTCTCTTCGCCTTCTCATGCGGTTCGAACCTTTTCTATTTCTATATTTCTATATTTCTTCTTGTCCTCCTTCTTCTGATACCTTTCATTCGATCATTTCCCTTTGAAATCTCATATTCTTTTGAACGAGGACTCACTTTTGCCTGACGGAATATCATGAGACAATATCATCTTGCCTTTCTGCATGCCCCTCAAAAATTGTCCAAATTTGACATGTACATAGTATGACCTGTTACGAGTACATCCGTCGTCCACAGTTTCTTCTGACTGACAATGTCAATCCCTATCGCATCATTGCATGAATGACCATTTCCCTCGATGTCTCCCCGTGTTTCTATACATACTACGATATACATTTTCTGCGGGAAAAACTTTGTCATCAATCCTTTTCAGTATTTTTATGCACGTGTTTGTCATCTGTATTTTTCAAAAGTCCATCTGCACGACTATTTAATGGAAATATATGGACGTTCCCTTGTGCGCGTATATAAATAAAGTAATGAGAATAATTTGGGAGTTCATTGTGATCTGAACGGTGGATAATGGGAAATTAACCCTTCGTAGAGTTTGCCGTCAAAGGAATGAAATACAAGCCGCATCGAGTATGTAGAGAATGTGTGTGTGTGTGAGTGTCGTGTGTTTGTGGGTATGTGCTTGCTGAGAAATTTAGTATTTTGAGAGATTATGTATAGGAAGAAATCAGCATCACTCATGCTGAAAATTTCCTCTTAAATTAAATCAGGCTTACGCTGTTTTCCCAAACTACATGTACAGAAATACGAAAGAAGTTCCATAAATCAGGCTACGTCTTCTCTCATAGTCCTTCTCTTAAATACACACATACACACACACAGTCAAGTACATCTTTTTGCAAAACTCTACGACATTCAGGGAGAACCTCAGAACACTATAGAAAACTAGACCAGAGAGAGAGAAAGAGAGAGTTTGTGTGTGTTTGAAACGCGAAAATTTGGTTTGCCACCCGCTTTCTCTCTCCCTCTCTCTTACTCTCTCTCTCTTCCATTCTCCTCTTCCCATCCTGATCGCTTCTACTTTCTTGTACGAGGATTTCTTTCTCCAAGCAAAATATAACAACAAGGACGAGGACGATGGAGATTGTCGCATACAATTCATGGAGGAAAAAAACTTTTTTGTATTCTCTCCTCACTATGGCTAAATTATATTTATGGGAATGATGTGAAAGTGTATAGGGGAAATCGTTCGCGAGTTCCCCTCCAGATATGTATATACAAAAGTAACTGCTTGAAACTAACCTTCACATGATGTTGTAAGGGGACGGTGTGTTAAACAAAGATTAGCAAGTCATATCATATCGTATCATAAGTAGTATACCTTACATATCTAAGATACATATCGTACATGTGGAAACAAATAGTACATCACACACACCATATTTACAAATTGGATTTATTTGCAGAACAATCAAAATTTGTACAGTTTCTCAACTCACATTCAGTGCCATCGAGTTACGCTTAATCAAACTACTGTATGTAGTTAGTTGTTTCGGGTAGGCTTTTGCAATTTGGTAACAGATCATCCATAGTTTTTATTACAGTTTCTATACCATCTCCAATCTCCATATGTATGAGTCATTAGTAGAATAAATTCAGAGAGATTCCCATTAACTCAAAAGGATACAATGAAGAACATCTATTGAAAGAGACCCGACGACAAATGAGGATTTCATTAGCTCAAGTGTGAATGTGAATGTATTAAATTGTCTATGGGAGATTGAGAAGGCGAAAAAAATAGTATCAGAGAACAAAAGGCAGGGTATGAATACATGAATATTCAAACAAAGAAAAAAAGGATTGTAGACTTGTCATTTTGAGTATGAAATTGCATGGATGGACTAGTTGGAATGATTGTGGCCACAAAATATATAAGCTTCAATTTGTCTCTATTTTCACAATGTAAATATGCTTATGAGTTTGGGGACTTTTGGGAAATGTGCGCTGAGTACAAATCAGAATAACTGCATGGCTTCACATCTATGTATATACAAATGATGGAAACATTTTTTTGTTTACTCAAGCCGGATGTGTACTGAAAAGTCGTATTTCAACTGTTGTGTTTTATTTAGGTATGAACCAACTTCTGTGGTACTATGCGGATTTAGGTGAATTTAAATTCCTGTTTCTCTCTTACAATTGACAATTAAATCATGAAAAGTAAATAAAATGGATATGTCTTGTTTTCCAATTCTTAGAGCGTCGCCGTAAGTGTTTTGTTTTTAAATATTTTAATGTAAAATATGTGTCAAATTATAATGATCTTCATTTCCTGACCATTGGCATTTTGTTATGATAAGGCTGCCATGATTTGCCAAACGCGCATAATGCAACAATTGGAGAACGGCCAGCTGAATCCTGTTACCTCTGGAGACGTTTTTCCAAGTTAGTCCATATGTTTACTCGTTTCAATGACTTCAATATATGAATAAACGAATGATTACAAACTTTCCATCTATTTGTATTTACATTTCAAAATTTTCAGTTTGTTTGAAACAAGTCAAACACTTTTTTGGGCTGTCTTTGGTCTCGTCGAACTGGAGAGCTTTGAATTGGCTGGGATCAAAAGCTTTACCCGATTCTGGGGTTAGACTCGCTTTTATTTGGAAAATGATATTTACACAACTTTAAATTTAAAAATATAGGCAAACACTAAAGCTTTATGTACGGATTTTGTTTTAAATATCAAAAAGGTATGCTCATGTTCGGATGTTTCTCCGTGATCAACATTGTCGTCCTGCTGAATCTTTTAATATAAGTGACAGTCTACGGACTTTAATTACTACTTGTCCAAATTCCAATTACACATAGATTATTTTCCAAATATGAAACTTTCGGCTCTCAAAGCTATTTAAAGTTGTCTCGAGAGATTTTTTTTTTTTTTGATTTTGAAAGTAAAAGATATATTTCTCCAAAAGAGAAAGTAGAGAAATCCCTTTTGTTATTTCAGTCTCTTTTTTTTTAAATTGCTTAGCTGATTTTTATGTTCCAATTTTTTTTCTCCAGACATTTCTTTGAACATGTTTTGATTATTGAACCCAAACGTTTTGGGGAATCATTTGTGGAAATATGAGATTTGGACAAGTAACAAGTGTTTTCTCGTACAGCGATGATGAATCACTCGTATCAACTCATCTTCGAAAAAGCAGACGTGGAATGGAGGTATGCGAGAAGTAAGTCAACGAATTTTCCCCCGTTTTGAAAAAAAAAAAAACATTTAGAGAAAACATTCATTTTGTAAACTCTCGTTTTTTCAGGTAAATTATGGATAAGCTACTTTGAAGAGGGTAAGTCAAAAAAGAGGTTAAAACTGCGGATTGGTTGTAAAATTATTATTTATTCTATAAATAATTAGCTTGAAATTATCTTATTTGTTTACGAATTAGGTGCGACGAGCCCTCCTCCATTCAATATAATTCCAACCCCCAAAACTTTGTGTTACTTCATAAATTACGTATTTCGCAAACTGTTCCGTTTCTCTGTCGCCGCAAAAAGAGAGCACATCAAAACAGTTCGGGTATAAAATTACTAACAGTCCAAAACATACATTAATAAGCATTCTGAATGGCATCTTCGTTCATTTAGTGGTTTAAATAAACATTTGATTTAACAATTCACTCTTTAATTTAATTTCCAGCGAAAGCATCAGCAGCAGAGTCAAAGAGATTTCAGATATCAGGCAAGATAAAACAGAAAGTTTTCTTACCATTTTTTCAATGAGAATAGTTGAATGTGTGACTGTTTTCCGTATTACTATATACTTATGTACCTACATGCTTGTAGCTAACTAGAAATGCAAGCGCTTCATATATGTAGTTTGGTGAGTCACAGTGCACATAGAACTGTAGGCAATCTAGAGTATTTGACTTTGACTTCAAGCTTTGATGTATGGCATGATGTGAGTTGTCAAACGGTAAAAGCTTTCAAATGAATGAAAGATGAGGAAATGCCGTCACTGTTAGAGACTGAGAGGAAGCACAAAGAACAAAAAAAAAAAACTTGAAGATTAACAATAGCTTCTTTACTCAAACTTTCTCTTGTCTGCTCATTTTTTCTTATTCTGTTTTTTGAAATTCCACCATGTTTCTTTCTTTTTTCCAGTTTGTACGATATACATATTCCTATTGCTCCTTGTGCTACTCTCCTCTTCACTTTCACTTTCCCTTTCCCTTTAAACTTTAACTTTGATTTGATTTCTGCAGGATGATAGATGATAGCATTATATATATGGACAGAGCCCTTATTTGTTCTGAGCTCCTTTAGTCAGTTTTTTTTATGTGTGTACTAAGTATGTAACATATGCTGCTTATGCGAGGAGAAAAAAAAACAAGAGTTTTATACCATCATCTCTCAACAACAACGGGAGAAGATGCTAAATATTCGAGAGTTGAAATCATCAACTATTCAACAACTTCTGTCCTCAACTGTGTTGTAATCTCACACAGCGCGTATCGTCTAGAGAAAGTTTATTTGAGTTTATGTATTTGCATATGCTTTTTTTTATTCTCTCTCTCATTCTCTGTCTCTCACTTCCATCCATGTGCTCATTTATGTCATCTACTATTTGTTTTTGTACATATTTTCACCAGTTAAATTTTTTTAGTATGTATTGATTAATCATACATTTCTTTGTACTTTTCTTTTGTGAAGAATATAATGCGGAATTTAGTTCGCCGCTATGTAACTACGGAGCAAAGACAAGCGGACAATCAAGGTGAAAAACAAAAAAACTTGTTCACGTTAATTTGTCAATAGGGCAAGTACGCGGATGGTAATTTGTCGTATTTTAATTTTAATTCCAAATCATTACATTTTTGTAGGAGTGACGGAGGATGACGTGAATGAAATAAAACAAGACATTTCCGCATTTCGTTGTGAACTTTTGGAAGTTTTGAAAAACTCGGGAATGAATACAACGTCCGTAACTGGCTTGGGACAAGGTAATTATCATTTGTATGTAAAAAAAAAAAGAAAAAATGTTGGTAGCTCGGTTGGAAATAAGATGAAATAAAAAGTATTTAAACTGTCCATAGTAAGAAAAAAGAGAAATGAAATTCCTATTCTGTTCTCTTGAGAAACATAAAAAAAAAAATATTCTACACTTTCTGTAACTAGTTTTTTCTTTCATTTTTTTTCCTCTCTCTACTCTCATAAGACAAAGTATTTTTTTTTACAGTAAAAACTTGGGTAAAGCTTTATATATTAAGACGGAAAATGTAAAGAAAGAAGCAGGAGTCTTGAGAAATCTTTAGTGTTTGTAATAATAGTTATATTCTTGGTCTGTACTTTTTGTAAGATACATACTAGAATTACAGGATGCATTTTGTATTATTCTGTACATCTGTACTTGAGACTATGGAGCATAGAGAAAGCTTTTGAGATGAACTTAATTGGGATTCTAATTTCCGTGCGTTCTCTTAAAATTAAAACTTCACATTGTAAAATAGAGTAGTACACGTACGATTTTCATCTTGAGCACTGATTTTTATGTGTGGGTGTGTGTGTAAAATGTAAACTTTTGATGTACTCCAGTGTGAATACATAAAAAAAAATTAAATTAACTTTTCAGGTTCAGGAGGGAAAAAGAATCGTCAGAGAGAACGTCGACTGATGAAAGGGTTTAATATAGCACCTGCACCGCCAACCAATACAACGCCCATTCTGTCCGAAGTCCTTGAATTGGATACTCTAGAAGAAAATGATACCGTCCATTATGATAAAAAGTCACCCAAAGTATGTGATTGGAATTCTTTGATTATTGTTGTGCCATTTTTTTTTTCAGTTTGCTTCATCTCGAATATTTCCTATTCCCATTACATAACAAGAAAAACCGATAAAATGAACAAACTTGATGTTTTCTTTTTCTTTTCTATTTCCCTTTCTTTTCTTTTTCTCTCTCTCTCTCTCTCTCTGTCTCTCGCTCTTGATTCTTCTTACTTTCTTCCTCGGTAATGCCTCTGATTCTATAGACTCGTTTGGCTCGTCTAGCACGTATGGCAGGAGCTAAAAGAGAAATGTCAAAGCGAAAGTGGGCAACGATCATTGAATCTGCGAGAGTAAGTTTTTCTTTATGTATTTGTCAAACTCATACATACATTTTGAATAAGTATTGAGAAATGCGAACCTAATCAAAATTCCGTGTATCTGTAAAGCCATCATTTTCATTCTCTTCCCACCACATTCTGTAGATTGTGTATAGATGTTACTCATTTTTAATTTTGCAATCTTGTCACGTGCCTACAAAAAAAATCAAGAAATGAATATAATATTTTTATTTTTACTATCATAAAGTTACAGTACACAATCACTCCTGCCGTAAGTCCATACATAGAATATATTATACCCTACATATATTTGCTTTTTGTTTTGGTTCCATAGAATGCGGGGATGTCGAAACTTGTTGGGCGGTCCAGATCCGAGGACTCAGTTTGCTCAAATTGTAGTCAGGGGAGCTCAAATGTGATACGAAAAACTCGTCAACAGTCAACGGATCCTGGGTAAAAAAACCCTGCTTGTTCATCTGCTCTGATTGTGAATAGACGCTCTCTCTGTATACTGCTTCACACGCCAAAAAAAAAAAAAAAAAAAAAACACTCTCAAAAATCTTCTCCTTGACATATTGACAATGTACATGAACATTCGGCTTTACTATAATTTATTTACTGTTATTAGTAGTTTTTTTTTTCGTATGTACGTAGTACGTATTCATTTGGTTGAGTAAGCATTAGAGAATTTTTACAAAAGGAAATACACCACAACATATTTGATTTGATTGCTCATTGCCAAAAGCCAAAGAAAAGAAAAAAAGCTTAAAATTGTATTTTAGTTAGTAGATTTTGATTCTCCATGTTTCTATATATATATATATATAATATATAATATATATCTAAATTTGACTCTATCACTCTATATCGTATATAAACATACATATAAGAAAACGAATAGACGTACAAAAAAAAGGGGTTGACTCAAATATATGTCTGTATGAATGTGTTCAATTCATTAGAGGATCCATCTCGAGTTTCAATAGAGAAGGAAGTGGGACGAGTAGTACAGGGGGGAAAAAGAAGCGAGAACGTTTTGCTCGGAGTCGTTCCGGTCTTCCGATACCCATTTCCATGCATTTAGCACGGTTCAAGTTTCGTGAGAGTGGGAAGAGCGTCTGTGGGATGTCTCAAAGTCTGGACATTGGGGACACTTCTGAGATCAATGAATCTTACGATGAGCTCCGTGTCAAGAGAACGTCCAGTGCTCCGACTCGAGATGGGAGCTCCACACCACCAACCACCACCCTACCTTCTTCAGCCTCCACCATGACAATGCAGACGACGACGACCATGACAACAGCCAAAAAAGAGTCCAAGTCTGTAAAGTCCAAGGCCGGCGTGGATGAAGACAAAGGACAATCTTCTTCTTCACCGTCACATGTTTGCCTCCAACTCGAAGAAGATGATAAAGAACGGGAAGGACATGGGTTATTGTTGGGAGTGGGAGCTCTCACGGCTGCTGCTGCTGGAAGAACGAGTCCATCATCAAGTACAAGCTCTTCAGTCCCACCTGAAACCAAACTCAAAGGCATCGTTCAGCCGTTAAAAACTTCTACTGGATGGTTATGAGAGCCACAGTTCGTTGCTTTCACGCAACAAGAATTTATTTAGATTGTTAATTATTTCAGTTCCGTGTTCCGAGTCGTCTGAACAAAATCTTTTTTTATACACCTCAACTTCTTCAACTTCAACTTTTCAATACATGCAAAAACAAATGCAAACTTTTCAGAGAGAGAAGAAGTTATCTATATACTTATGCAAATTGTTTTAGATGAGCATGGTCTCATTTAAAATTTTAATAGTTTTAAGACGTAATATATGTAGATACATGTAATGTCTATGTATGCGCGCAGCAAGAGACATTGCATGGAATCTTTTCCCTCTTTTGCAAGTAAACGTAAAAGTGGATTTCGTTATTAATTAAGTCGTCATTTTCTGTTCAAATAGATTAATTTTCTAAATTCTATATAATAATATGTACATGTGTATATAAATGTAAAGTCATAAGGAGTCGTACGTGTAAAATCCTTGCCCCAACTACTTTCAACTGTATATTACATCCTCGAGTTGGCTGCTCAAAAAAGCGAATGAATTTCCTGGGTCGATCCCTCTTTTTCATGCATATAAATTACTTTGTATAACCAACACATGACATCACAAGTACCTGTCTTGGCCACCATTCTCACTTTTCATTCTCCCAAATTGATGATGAGAGAAATATAGTTATAGAGTTATATAGAAAGGAGACAGAGGAGAGATCAATAATGATAATACTCATGATGACGCACATACACACACACATACACATACACATACAGAGCGTTTTCTTATATAGACTCCAAAAATATAACAGTTTATGGTGCTCACATTATGTATATGTTTTACATATATTGCTACGAAATCAGTTTAGTCCTAATAAGGAAAATCACACACATCATACTTTATCTGTACATGATAGATGGATCAGATGAGTATATTCACTACGTACACACGTAGTCATTTCAATCACATGTGACTGCAAGTTCATGTCAACTCTGGGATACAAATAATTTATTTCAATAAGATAAGATACATAGAAACAAGCTAAGAATAATCACGACTATATTCATAAGAGACGCATATACATATATATAAATATGTACATACACAAAATATTTATCCTACGGTAATATGTTTGAAAATTTGAAGGCGTATACTCATTAAATATATTACCTATATATAATCTAAAGTAAAGGTTCGGATAATTCATAGGCCATATAGACATATGGAACAACAGTGAAATCTATCTGTGAATAGAGAGTTAGAATATTTGAGAGAAAAGTGAGAAACTTTTCCCTCCGCTGACCATCTTTTTATCCTGATCTAATAATAATATACAAATATCACTCACTTTACATATTAGATGATTGATTGATGTAAAGTAAAAAAAAATTGGTGTTTTCAAGTCTATCTGTCTGTCTGCCCATTGTAAAAGAAGAAAAGGGATTCTGAATTTTGTATCGGACTCCTTCACTCCCCTCACTCACAAAGAAAAAGACAAACGAACCAGGGAAATTTGTATTTTTTCCCCTTTCGACAGATCGATTCCCTTGAAACTGAAATGATCTAGATATACATAGAGAATAGAGACACAATCGCCTCCAGTCTTTCTTCATACGTACTTTCTTGGTATCGTACATTTGAGAGTCGCAGCAGTTTCTCTCCATTCTCGTTGTCAAAGAGAATCGTATGTATATATATATATATAATAATGTATATCGTATATCGTATATATATGTGTGTGTCACACACATTGCATAATCCCAGTTCAGTTCAGTTCAGTTCAGTTACTTTGAGTGAATAACACACCACCCCAGTATAAATGACACACAAGGAAACGCAACTCTTCTTTGGGTTTTTTCCTTACTTTTTCATTTTACGCCTCCTCCATCTTCTTTCTCCGTCGTCTGTGTGTATGTCACAGGGATGAGCTTAATTCAACCCACACGACACGTTGCAGGCCCATATGGATGGTACAATCAGATATCTTTTTGTACAGAAAGAAAGAGTTCCATCCCCAGTTTTCGGCTGTGACATTTAACCTTCGTACATAATTATCGTTCTTCCTAGGTACGATATGTACCGTTACCGGATGGAAAGAGAATGTGGTCAGGAGAATAACGGTTGTCACTAATATCTGTATGTATGAATACACATATAGATAGACAAAACTACATATTTTAATACTCGTACTCCAGTTATATGTTATCAAATGTCGTCCTTTGCCCAATAAGTTTACATATATCATATTAGCTCTAATCTTGACTATACTGTACACGGAGATTATACATATAGAAGCGTCTTGAGTGAGACGTCCTGAGACGCTTATTACCTTTTACATGACGATGACTATCTGTACATTAGTTTTAGTCACGTACCTATAGTTACTAGTTACATGGGTAGGGTTCAAAATTGTCAATTTCACCGAGAACAAGGGAGTGAATTGAACCACAAAATGATAGAATTCTCTCTCTCTCTCCAGGTTCACTTCCCTTTATTCCATTGTACTGATCAGAGGCAACTAATTTGCATTCCTTTATCCTTGAACAAACAGCAGCAGCCTAATATATGTACACAACTCTGAATAGGAATAGATACTCTGTTATTCGTTTTAGGGCCAGGCCACCACACACACAATGTAAAATCCCTTGAACATTTCTCCGTAATATTCCGCATCATCCATGCATATACCTGAAAGCCAGCTATCAACTGTACATCTGTACATTTAGTGTTATTAAATTAAGTATTGTTATTGTTATTTTGTTATGAGTGGACGTTTGTCGTTTGAAGTTTCTACAAAGTGATATTCCGAAAGCCAAATCCTATAATTAATTAACTAATAAATGCCTCTAATTTTATCATACTGTCAAGAGTGTAAGTTGATCTTATGACTTTTGTTTGTTTTTCAAGCTTTATGTGATGTTTATTTTTAGAGTTGCAATCATCCTCCGTTGTGAACTTGGATGTACCTTTGTCTACATATATATACAGAATCTGTATTACAGATAGGTATACGATATGTATATATTACAAAACGATATGGTTTTTCAGGATTTTGTATAGTTTGTGGTTTGTTTCTTGTGATGCCATCGGGTCAACAGAGGATATGTACCCTGTTTATATATATATATATGTATATACGTATATTGTACACACATCTATAAAATCCCATTTATTATTACAAAAGATGATTATTTTTTACGAGATTTGATTGAATGAACAGAGAAAGTTGGGAGGACGACAGGAAGCGTGGAGTTGTTGACATTGTTCTGTTGGTATATTATTTATAAGATTATTTGGAATATGAGTTTGGAGGAAGTTGAACTAATATTTACTCAACATATTTTTCTGCTTTTTATTTTATTGTATTGTGTGTAGTATTGTTGGGTATGGATTATGGAATAAATAGAGGGATACATAATATAGTTTGTGTACACACATATGGGACCCTTATTTTGGGGTACTGTACTGTGCTTTTATTAGCTTAAATATATTGACATGCATCCCTCAGAAATATGACGACGAAGCAAATATGGTTCCTTTATAGGAAATCTCAGAGTCCTTGGAATCTCTCTACCACTGGGTTTTATATACATATTGTGTGTATTGTACTCTTTTCTTATAATACTACTTTCCCAGAGAAAGTTGGAGAAAGTACACGCTTCCACTCTTTCGTTCACCCGTAAACATACATGAGTTTGTATGTATGTGCGGGCGAATTGGAATGTGTACAATAGATAGAAATAACAGTATCCCCCCCCCCGCTTCACAAAGGTACACAGTGAATGTGTCAAACTTTGTTTCCTTCCTCTTGCTTGTCATGAGCATTTTGTGCGACTCTAACAAAATGATTGACTCGTCTCGAAACATGCGGATTCCTTTGAGTTTTTACAACTCTATAAAAATCCGTCTTTCCGTGATTATTTGTATAAAAATTCCTCCTTTTTTGTGTGCAGTGTACAGCAGATTTGATTCCTATAACAACCCATCCCATGTACATCTCATACAGCCGCCCTTGAATGACAGAAAGACACACACAAGTGCAGTCTGCATGAATTCCATTTTAGTCTGTTTTTTTAGAAGTATTATGACAAAAAAAATTTATGGTGGAATGTATTGCCATATATAAAGAATTATGATGTTGTACATCGTTATTTAAGTATGTTTTACGTTAATACGGGTCTTATTTTTGGGAAACTACCTCGATTTCTTCAATTGTCGAATGTCTAATGTCTTGTAAGTATCATCAAATTATTGTAATTAAAAAGTTATCCTCAAGATTTTCACAAAGACAGACAAACAAATATATCAAATTAAATAGCTATCGTTTGTTCATGCAGTAAGTGACGCTGGTTCTACCTCAAACTATTTATTGTTAGCAAACCCCGATTTACCATACGCCTATAGTTTTTGTATCAGCTGTAAGCTGAACCCAATTTTATTAAATTGATGATTTAAATAGGTGTATGTAAACATGGAAGCTATTTTAATTTCAAAGTTTCCTTCCAGTGTGCAAGGGATATAATCGAAACCTATTTACATAATTGTAATTGTACTATTTTGTAAGTTCCGTACATATGTTTAGCAAATGTACACACTGAAAAGCGATGGCCAAAATATGTAACAGTGTTTTTGTAATAATGACTACAGCATCTAGTGAGATGATAAATATACTTATATATAGGCATGATAAAGCAGGTGAAAAGCATTTACTGTTTAAGCTTCATACCCACACACACATACACACAATATCACGCATGTTTTGAAGTATGAGACGATATTGTCTGGCTACATATAAATAAATACAGCTGTTCATGTTGATACAATACCTGAATAACTGTAATACATAAATTATATTATTAAATACGTAAATGATGGAGGGTGAGCTGGTCACAAAACTTCCAATATATATACATAAAGAAAAGATATTGTACTTGTTGCACAGTGTGCTCATTGTTTTAAAATCGATATATCAATATTGAAAAATAAAATATTTACATTCTTTCAAAAAAAAAAAAAAAAACAAGCAATTACGTATAAATCATTTCTTACCACGACTATTGTATTTAAACGCGTGTAATATGTGTGTGTAGATTAGAGATTACAAGCCAGCATTATTTTGTGTTCTTCATTGGACTTGGACATGGAATGGAATGGGTTCAAATTGTTCAAAAGCAATATCAATGAGACGTGACTTAAAGACAAGAACAGCCAAATAGACAATGTAAAATTCATGTATACAAAATCTCGTTTGGCTGGAGAGTCTCGAGTGAAAACGTGTGCGCCCTTTACATATACGACAAACTAAACAAGTACAGAAATAGTTTATTTTGCGTACGCACATTGAACATTCACCTTGATAAATATCTGGAGCAATTTGAAGGGCTGAACTCGTCCATTAACTAACTATATTTTAAATATGTGTACGTCCAAACAATGAACTACCACTGTCCCGCATATACATTTTGTTTGGTACATATACATACTTATATAAACATGGTGAATGGATCATGAAAAGAAAGTGAAAGGCAATGCTTTCACTGCTCGCATATCTTTTTATCTATTGTGGTCTTCTCGTCTGCTCGTGGTCGTTTCCATCTTCTTGGTATATTGTAAAAGACTTTTCGCAGCACTTTCCTCGCCATATTCTAATACTTATTTTCTGGGAAATGTCTCATATACTTTTTCTCTTTTCTCATGCTACGATAATAAAACCCACAATGCCTGTAAGTATACGTTGTCTGTATACTGTATTTGAGGCTCACACAAGTTACCATTGCTCAAAGTATCTCTACATTATCTATTATCGTACTTTAATGCTTTTATAAAATTCCTAAACTCTTAATTGTTTTCTTATTGTGTGGAAGTAATGAGTTTGTGTGGACTGGGACACGCATAAACTATATAAACATTCAACTTGAATTGCATTAGCCCTTGTCTCTTGGAAGTAGGCAGACAAAGATAAGCCTCTGGGTTTTTTCTTTCTTTTATTCGAAACAAAATTTGGTCACTATTGCATTGCGCGTGTTTTGCGCGTTTTTCCATGTTCTTTGTATTTTGCACTAGCAATCTTTCTTTCAAGAAAGTCCTTTGCTCAAACGTGGACTGGAAAACGTGAGTATATCTTATACTTATATTTGTATATTCAAGTATGCATTTATGAAGGAATGATAAATGAAAGATTGTAATCAAGGCATTTATTCAAAAGCATATAGAAAAGAAAAATGCATAATTAATTAATTATTTCTATGTTATGAAAATGAATAATATATTTTGATCAGAATCTATATTCATAGAATTACATGTAGAACTATAATAGTAAGTAGTTCAACTATCTGTATTGTACAGACTGAGAGAGAGATTTCTATTATTATACTTCCTTGTTCTTTTGTTCTTGTAGCCTGTAGATTTTTTTGATCGCGTGACTTGGACGTTTGTAAGTCCAATAAAAAACAAGGACACAAAAATTACAGTGCATATGTAGAATTGTAGATGTTGGAATGAAGATTACTCTTGATAGTCAGCCCCAACAACATACTGAGCATTCGGATGATTTAAACCACCGCAAGAGAAATCTTTACATTTTCTTGTCATAATCAATGGCGGACATTCTCTGCCACCGTTCTGACTGGATACCTGTACAAATGATAGAAAAAGTTGATATGACTATGATTATTACATTACCACCACACACATCCAAACGAATTCATCTGCAAATACCAAAAAAATTTAAATAGTTTTAATGAATGTTATTTGTGTATGTATACTTTGATGTATCGAGTTTTGGCCTTATGACCCCGACCGCAAGTGACACTACATTGAGACCAGTCATTCCAGTCACTCACTACACAATCCACTATTGGTCCATTTGGAGGATGGTACGGTTGATATGATGGCCAATTGTTCCCACTATGACTCGCCATCATTCCATTCAAGTTGTTGTTATTGTTTGAATTGCCATATGAAGATGATGGTGAAAGTCTCTCAGTTCCATCGAGTATACTTTCTGTTTGGGGGGAAATGAGAGCGAGGAGTACACGTTAATTTTGCTATTGAGCATATCCTGTCTGAATATTGTTTATTTAAATTAAATTGGGGATTTAAGAGAATGGGAAATATATATGAACATTGTATACCTTTCAAGATGCTACATGCATTTTCACAATCCTTTTCCGTAAGGAAATTGTTTTGATTCCCTTTACATGGGTAAAATGTAAATTTTTGACATCTGAGCTTGTGAACATCAAAATACCACCGGGTAAGATTCCCATCATTTTGACACATTCCAACTTGTTTGGGTAACTTGCAAATTTCTATGTATGTGTGGTGTGATTTACATAAATTATTTTGTCAAATAATGTATTTTAACTAAAATAAAAATGATTGAATTTGAAAATGGGGGGGGGACCTTTCATATCCTCTGGAGCATTGCAGGCAGGCTTGACTCCCGTACATACTTCATATTGTGTGAGCTCCAGATCACATTTTTGATGATTAATTCGAGGATTCACAAAGAAACGTGTTCTAACTCGTGAGCCTTTCCCACAAAGGACGGAACATGGACCCCATTGACTCCAACTAGTTGTTTTACAGCCAGCTTCCACCTAAAACATATAATAATATTTTTACATTTTCAAAATTCCACCATGTAACCCAGCAAGCATTTACAGATACTAAAACGCAAATTGTGTAGATATGCGCAAAAAAGATGATAATGAAGAAGAAACTAACCTGCTCAACATCCGCACAATCCCGAATGCTACCAAAGCAAGCATCATGCTCTTGGAGTTGAGCTTCACATTGACGATCTCGAGCTAATTGAGGCTGCAAATACTTTCTCTCCCTTGTTCTGAAATGTGTTGGCATGTCATGAGGAGAACTTTATGACTTTATGTAGATACATTAGAATTTTTTTAATCTCATGAAATATCTCAAAGCCGTGGAAAGTCTAATGACAAATCCATATATATGTATACAAAGCTCACCTGCGTCCACGACCACATGTGACACTGCACATGGACCAGGAGTACCAATCTGTCGTTGCACAGGGATTATTATTATTTCTTGGTCCACTTTCAAATGCACCCCTTTCTCTATTTAAACTCCCCCCATTTGGAGTAAATGAATGGGCGGTTGATTTTCTTCAAGTTGAAATAAATCCAATAAATCATTCCAAAGTTTTCAATATAAGTAACTTTCCAATAAGAAATCATCAAAACACACAAATCACTGAATACAAAAAAAAAGTTACCTGCATCCTAGAGAATTGAAACAGTGTTTTTTCTCAAAAAGTTTTCGATTGCATCCAAAATCTGACGCTCTCAAAGGATTTACAAATTGGCGGAATCTTGTTTGAGATCCACGACCACAGGTAACAGAACAAGACGTCCATTCCGACCACATTGACACTTGACATTCAGCTGCAAAACACATAAGATCGTTTCAGTGCTAAGCAGTTTACAATAAAGTATAATGTCAAAAGTGAAAACAACTTTCTCCTAAATTTCTATATATTGTAAAGTACAAACAATGTACATATAAAATAAAAACTTTGAGAAAAAAACTGCGTTGTTTTCAATATTTCTCACTCACGTTTGTGTAGATCCGCGTCCTGAGTTTCATCGTCACCGTAATCACTTGTCAAACCATCCAATCTCATATCATTTGCACAGGATCTTTCGTAGGATCGTTGTTTGATGAGTCGAAGCCTGGCGAATGGTTTCACAATGTTTCCAGCCGGATCAAAGAAGGGAGATTTCTCGTCACTATTCCACACTATACGGCGTATCCGGTCTTTAGCAAAGTTTGGTTCTCCAGGAGGCTAAAACAAAAGCGGGAAAATGTTGTACAACCTCCTGTTTCTCAATTAGTAATTCGAAATACACAGTTGAAGCTATCAAGAATTTTTGTATTACCGTGTATGAAATGCCATCGTTGGTCCCTATAGAAAGAATGAGTTAAATAAAAAGAGGAAAAATTAGAAAATGAACACAAGTCCTCTATTAGTTACAGAGAAGAATTCAGAGTTTGGAGAGTAAAACCATATAATTGTGTAAATACCGGCATCCCATGGAAATAAGTTGAGCACCTGTAATATTTCAGTACGTGAATTTAGTATCATTTCTATATGAGCAGAGCAATATACTTGACTACATGCTAAAACAAAAGTTGTTATTTGAACCTTATCCGCTTTCCATGTACAATTTGGTAGGCAAAGATTCAACCCAGAAACACCAACAAACCAATCGGGAGAAGGAACTAAATTGCACAAAAATTATATATTATAATATAATTGCACGTAGCTAAGTGACGAAACTGTAAAGATGTGTATATTCTACAAGTATAACTGTGAACTACATAATTGTCATATGCTATACCAATTTTGGAAACAATGGAAATAAGATTGTGATCTTTATCCACCCGAAAGACTGCAAACGTTTTAAGACCATAGAAATTGGGGTTTTTTAATCCCCGAGCTTTGATGATGGTTCGAATGCTATCACTCTATAAAAAAAATTAGGAAAGTTTTGTATGCTATGGCTAGCATTTTAAAATCTAGAGTTATGGGGATAATTTTATAATATTTTTTACCTTCTCTTTGAGTTCACTTTCAAGATCCTGGGAATTTCCATTCTCAGCAACATTACGAAGACCTTCTGAGGCTTCCCCATTATAATCCCAGAATCGAAAATGGGGAGAGTGAGATGCTCCAATTATGTCGCTAAAATATGCACTTAGAGTGTCTGCTGGGAAATCCTTTGGATGTGTCAGTGACGACCACAGTCCTTCAAATGTCAACTGTCAATTATCATTCAAAATATGTATTAAAATTAGTTCATCGCCATCATCATCATCATCATCATCATCATCAA
Organism: Gisinianus flammeolus; assembly: GCA_034699125.1. NCBI lineage: Eukaryota > Metazoa > Arthropoda > Collembola > Symphypleona > Katiannidae > Gisinianus > Gisinianus flammeolus. The sequence continues at coordinate 26,797 of JAIUND010000604.1, forward strand.
TTCGATTAGAGAGGAAGCCTCAAATATCAAAAGGTCATATTGAGCGTAATATACGAACCGGAGGTGTTGCATGGGCTAATTTTTAGTTTTAATATACGAATATTTTGAGATTTTAATTTGATTAAGTAGGTAATAGGTATGTATGTAATTATTAAAGTATCATATTATATCGTATACCTCATACTTTGCTTCATCGCATGCACAACAAGGCTCAGAATTTTCATTCTCTTCTTGACCATCCTCCGCTTCTGGACAAAGTTGTTTAGTCAATAGTCCATCATCCATGAACCAAGCACCTTTATTCTTTACCACAGTTGCTCTGTGTCAAATAGGTAATTTTTTGTTACATATTACAACTTGTAATTTACAAGTTTATTGCAATATGATGTACTCAAAAATATTGAAGATTGTTTATGGATTGACCAACTATATACCTGAAAATGACACAGCCTCCAGCCGTTGGTGGAGCCGTCCACCGAACTTGTATTTCGGCTTTGGGGAGTTCTGAAGCATGTTTTACGGCATGAGGGCAATTCTCACTAAATCGAGCTAAGGAGTCTGGTGTGAGTTGAAAACTTCCCGAGTCTGTTTCACCTTCTGCGACCAGAAGAAACCCCGAAAATTTGTCCACAGCATATACATCTCCTGGAGCTTGAAGCCGCACTATATAGAAATAGAAACACACACAGACAAACATATAAATCAAGTACACGTTTGATTTCTAATTTCCATATGCAAAAGTATTTTCTATAAAGTATGTACACCTTGAACACTTTCGTTCGAAGGAGTCTATAAGCTATGTACGTATAAATGATTTGGACTATGTTTTCTGTATGTATGACAGATTTGACGGCCTTCATAGCCTTTGACATGAATCTAGAATAAGAAATGCAATAAAATCTCTTGTAGTTCATTACCACAAGTGACAAGTTCACACAAGATGCTCAATGTCATCTACGACGTATACCCAAAACTATTACTGGCTGAGTAAGTTCTTCATTTAAGTTATATAAATACACATGCTCTGAATGGATGACACATTTGTCGAACTTTGCAAGAAAAACAACATTATACAAATGAATATATTGCATCGGACCATATAGAATATAAATTGAGTTTCGTACGGCTGAGGCGTATAAGTCACATGAATACCTACACTTTCGCTATATTATTATACACATACTAATCTAAGCTTATCCAAGCTTGTGAAGACCTTTAAAAATCACAGCTAAAAAACCTTGGGTTCCTTTCCACGATATGTATACATGTGCGCTTACATAGACTCCAAGAAATTTATAACACTGTCTTCAATTATGAAATTACGCTTTTCAATAACGATAAGTCGTTTTACGTCGTCGGTTTAAAGTCTGTCGTGAGTAAACGTAGGGGTAATTGATTTTATATTTTCCTTACTTGTATTTCCCTGTTTCGATTTGATGGGGGAAAACGGAAAAAAGTAATGTGGAATATATATGTACTTAGTTAATAATGAATTTCGTCTCTGTGTTTGTCTAGCAGGAAAGATTGAAACGTTTTCTTACAGATTCCGTTAGAATTTTGGTAAAATTTAAAAGTCTACATTTTTGTGTCTTAGACACTGTGTCTATATAGACAAAATCGTAACGATGATTTCGACATATTTACTTGAATCTGTCGAGCATTTGACATTTGACATTTTCAGTAACGCAACAACACTCAGTTTGGAGTTTTTCCATTCTTCTGAATTTTTTTTCTCGTGGTATATGACGAAATATAGATGTAACTTGAGGTGTACGTTATGTAAAATATTGAAAATGCGTAAAATGATGGTCAACTTTCATAAAATTCCAAAGATGATACGGAATAATAGTTAATTTAATAGAATTTACAGGTTATATATGGTAGAAGTATAAAGAATTTGAAGAATATATATAAACAGTTTGGCAATGGATATGGAAAGGATACGAGGAAATAGTAAAATGAGTATAAAATACCCGTGTACACAGCTCCTGGGATATATTTATCTGGATCACCGGTGATAATTATTTTGAAGCCTCCATCACCAGCGGTTTTAGGAACAGAAACTTGGCCATTTGGGGAACGGTCACACCACAGACATTCACTTAATTGAAGTCCATTGGAGAGAAGAAATAGAAGAGCTGTAGCCCTTACAAATGTGTTCATCACTGTAATTCAACACTGATGAAACGTTTTCGGGTTCCTTTTTTATATGTTTTATAGTAATGTTTTTATTCGCTTTATGAATGAATTGAAACACGATTTTCTGATTCTTGAGAGACACTGATTTTTCACGCTTGTCGTCAACAACTGTCGTTTATAACTGTTCTACTGTACACCCAAGTCTGTAGTTTATGAAGGGGCTTACATCAGCTTATACTTTATACGAATACGAACGTAACATGAAGCGACTCTTTTCTTCCATGCAATATCATGTGTGTGTTTCTGTGTGTGCTGGGGGAGCCTCTGTTAGACTTGACTCTCGTATTACAGACTCGATGTGTGTTGTGCATGGCAAAAAAAGTCGACAATTTTATTAAGCTGATGATATTATCTCAGGCTGCTCCAATTCAATAAAAATAGAAAAATTCTGTAGTGCCACACAAATAATATATGTAGAAGAATTCTACTCAATAACTTGTTTTTTTTCCTCAATCAAAGAATGTACGATAAATATAGGATTCATCAGAATGTCTGTGTAGTATCTCAATGTAGTATGTGTTTATGACTGACAGTTACTGTAGACAAGATAGCATTTAAAAACTAGCAAATAATAAACAAGAGACTTAATAGATGGTTTCATATATATTTTCAAATCCTTCTCTCTGTTCCCTATAGCACATCTGTGAACTTTCAACTCACGTATATATTTAAAAAGCATAAATGAGCCCTACGCTAGAAAAATAACGTTGAGATACATCCAAGTGTTCTCAGAGCACTTTTATCTATTCGGATTATTAAGACAGTTGTTTTTAGTAGAGTAGACTATTTAGATACGTAAGTATTTCCATATTTCGTTGCCTACGAATATATATGTAAAGAAAAGAGAATACATACTTGTACAATTTGCAGTGAATTCAGAGACTATTTAATGTACATTTAATTATCCCGTCTTAAATTTCATACAGTTACTGTTCTATAGACGTCAAAATTAAATTAGTTGGCCAGCCGTAGCGTCTGTAGACCCAAATATTGTGTATGTACAATGTAAATAAGGATTAAAAGTCATTTAAAATCACATTTTGAACAGACAACAGACGTTTATAGTTGCTTACGAAATTTATTGGGACACATTGAATTGTTTCATGGTAATGTTATTTTATTAATCAATTAAACTCCGTTTTTCACTTTGAAAATAGCCAAACGAGCCAAATTCTCATCACGCCAAGCTCTCCGTTGGGGCAGAGTATCATCAGGTACAAGGGCTTGAAGCTGTCGATCAATTTCTGCAGCACTAGTAGCAGACATTAAAGGAATCTCCTGCATGGTTTGAGAAACTGAATTGATACCGTCCCCATATCTCTCACAGTAGTCAATAAAGCCATGAGCATTCAACTGAGCAGTTTCCAAAGGACCCATGAAAACGTATCGAGGAGCGAGTCCTTCTTTCATTACAGTGTCCACATCCGCAACGGACAACACACCGTCCGTTACCAATCGCCACACTTCATTCAAAATGGCGTATCTATTTTATTTATGGGAAATGCAATAACATTTAATTTCCAATGAGTCATAATGTAGTACAACATGTATATAATTACTCACTGAATTCGGTTGAGAGCAAATCCAGGGATTTCTCTGTTGAGAACGACAGGTTTCATATTGATGGAATCCATGAGAGAGCGTACTTTGGCTGTCACTGATGATTTTGTGATTGGTGTGGGAATGAGTTCCACCAATGAGACAAAATAAGGTGGATTGACAGGATGAACAACAATACTGCGCTCTTGAACGCTTAGTCCATCCATGAACAAAGAACCTTTCAAAGTTGAAGTCGAACTTCCGATAATGGCGCTGTCATTACCAATTTCCTCGAGTAATCTATCCAACTCTAAAAAAATTCCCTTTTTGATCTCTAACCGTTCTGGGGTATTTTCTTGTACGTATGTCGCTCCTTTCAAAGCCTCCTTCAGATCTGGTTGAACTGCATACCAATGAGGAAGATGAACGTATATATCGTATATATATATAATATATAGTTTTCCATAATATCTTAATGCACAATAAAATATGCAAACTGATACTAATCAGAAATTTTGGTCTTGAAAAGTGTAGGTACATACCAGAGATAAGTTCAAGCTGTTGATTGACACTCAAATTACTTGGCCGTAGTTGACCTTTAGCTTCTAAATTGGAGAGGATTTCCTTGATCTGACCTGGAGCCGCATTCAACGTTTCTGGGACAGTGTCAAACAACCTGACTTGATGTCCACCAGATGCATATAACATTGCCCATGATTTCCCAACCAACCCACTGTGAAATACAATTAGAAATCGATGAGTAAATAAAACCATAAGACGTTTTTTCTTACAATTATATAACAACAATAGTTAATCTAATGTGAAATAAAATAATTTACCTTCCAACAATGACGACAGTTTCTGGCATGTTTCACTCGGTACAACGACGATTCTGGCAGACAAAAACAGACTCACGAGTTATTTATCACGAGAAATTAGAGATTGTGGGAACATAAAATTCCAGTAAAGCTTGCAAATTTGAAATTTCTCAACTCAACAAGCACACGCAATTAATATCGTCTTCGCACAAGTGCACGGAGTCAAACTTTCAATCGAATGAATTCGAAACTTGAGTGTTTCCTTTATATATGTATAGACTTCAGAGAATTCAACATATAGAATGTCATTCAAACTGTGCAAATGTATAAACTATATAGATAATACAAATGGTTAATTATAGGGATTGCAGATGTATGTACATATACCTACATCGGCGGCAATGTATACCTAATGTATAATAATGCACTATAATATAATATATGATGTGTCATTTAAACTAAATGTCATGTAAAACTCCGAGGATTATAAAGAAACATGTGTACATTTCAATTATCATGTTTCGTGTATTGACATTTGGGTAAAATCGTCCGATCGAATGAAACGAGCTACATTTATGCTGACAAATCCGGCATATACAAATTTACACGTCACTATATGTAAGTAATGTACCTACGTATCTACAGATAACAATACCTTATTGACAGTATTTTGAAAAAAATACATATGTATATAGTTAAACGTAGAAATTATTGTGCATACATACTTATCTTTGAGGCTTATACTATATACTTATATATAGATACAATACAGAGGAAATCACCCCATGTTTCTCCCTTCAGATAGAATAAACAGACTCTTTTATCACTTATATATCCAAGAGTAGAATAATATAATAATAAGATAATAATAAAAAAAGATTAGTAATTTAAATAGACTGGTATTATGAATCATATATACCTATACTTTATTTTGGCTCCTTGACATTGGCAGCTTTTGAATATCTGTATTACATAATAAAGTTGGCATCGTGTCCGACTACATTGAAAAGTCCATATTCGTCTCAACTGATGGTATATTAGCATAAAGTATAACATCCGTTGCAGAATTAAACATTGAATGTGTTGTAAACGGTAATTGAATGTTCTCCTTTTCCAGTGTACGTCATTTTTCAGCGCTTTCTCTATTATTCTCCATTATTCGTCTTATACACTCGCGTTTTTTTTATTCAGATTTAGATTGGGATTGCATGAACACAAACAATGAAAATTGTATAGAAAGTTTCTGTTTGCCAGTATTTGCACAAATGAATTCCCTTATTTTTTTTAAATGAAGATTATTAAGAAAGGTCAATAATGTCAAACATTGAAAATGCTTTACGACAGATCGTCAATATATATATATATCTGTAGACTGTATAGAAGCTAACGATAAGAATTAAGATTTTAATTTTTTTTAGAATTCCTTTAATCATGCATCTTAAATATTTACAATGTAAATACATATCATTATTCATTATTGTTGTTAGGAAACGATTGAATGAATCTTCCAAGAATTTCTATGCAATGAGTGAAATACCTAATCCGTTTTAATTATAATACCTTATATATTTAAGCTTCTGTTAAATTAACAGACTGTTAAAATTTTGCATGTAAAATTATAAAACATAACATGTTTAATCTGACAAATATGTATGAGATTTCTCTATGAGTTCGGCGGTAAAGAATCACGTTGAAGAAATATCTTGCTGTTTTTTATATTACTCGCTTTGAGAGTCTATTAAAAACCAAGTACAAAATAACAATTTAATGTTAAATATACATACTATTTAACTAAATGCGTGTGTTGTGTATTAGATTCAGGAGTCGTATAAATATTTATAATTGTGAGAACTTAGGACAATGCAATCTACTAAAATGAATCTTAAACGAAAACGTGAAAACAATATTTCATCTAATAAAGTGTCTTCCACTTCTTCTGCTTCATTATTACCAGTGACAGCATGTCGTAAGAGGTAATAGTAATTAATACTTACGTATGTATCTATTTATAAAACCAGGAATCGATGATGTTCAACATATTCTCTTTCTTCCCTTTTACTTTAGTTTGATGGAAGAATTTGGTAACCACAGCACTTTAATCCTCGTGGGTGAAACCGGAAGTGGGAAAACGACACAGATACCTCAATTTATTTATGATGATAATAAGCACAAAAAGAAATGTATTGCGATCACTCAGGTACCGAACTAATGCTTACCGAGATTTTATTTAAAGTCAACCTTGATTTGTTGTACTTACCTATTGAATGATTCGATTTGAATCGGGTGTTTCAAACATGCTCCATTTAAAAGTTACCCGAGAAAGCAAAACGTGTGTGTGATTTTATTTGGCTATGACTGCTCCCTATGGCATATTTGTATAAATATTTATAGAAAAACGTGTATTTTATAGAAATTAATTAATTACATGACAATTAAGGAAAAGGAAACATTTTTAGTACATACTATATGAATTTAATTATTAATTACTTTTGGACATTAATTAATTTATAGCCTCGTCGTATTGCTGCTATCAGTATGGCAAAGCGAGTTGCAGAAGAAAGAAATGAAAATGTTGGAGAGACTGTAGGGTACTCTGTCCGATTTGAAGACACTACATCCGATAAAACACACATTAAATATATGACAGACGGTATGCTTTTACGAGAAGCCATGTTGGATAGCAGTGTTAAACGATACTCGTGGATTATTTTGGATGAAGCTCATGAGAGAACAATTCACACGGATGTTCTATTTGGTGTCGTCAAAGCAGCTCAACAGAGTCGATCTAATATGAAACCTAAAAAGAGACTTAAAATTATCATTATGAGTGCTACAATGGACGTAGATGCAATCAATAAATTTTTTGAGAAGTAAGTCGTCATGAAATAAGAGAAATTTCATACCTATATGTATTATATACATGTGTAAATAATAATACTTTACAGGAAAAGTATGTATGGACAAATATCCCTGATCCATATTAATAAGTCTATCTTGTTTTGTTTTAGATCAAAAGTTATCTACATCCAAGGACGAGAACATCAAGTTAATATCAACTATTTAAAAACTCCTGTTGAAGATTACGCTCATAATGTCATGAAGACAATTTTTCAATTACATCAAGAACTACCATTAAAGTAAGACATATAGTAAAAATCTATTTTGTTGATTCGTTTATATATTAGGTATGTGGATATATAAATGTAGTGAAAAAACTATGTCACTATAAAACAATCTTTTGTTTAAACCTTTCAGAGAGCATATGCTTGCATTTTTGACTGGTCAAGAAGAAATTGAAACTATGGCACACACGCTTCGTATGCTCATATCTTCAAATCCATTATTTAATAATTTGGATGTACAAACCCTGTATGCTTCTCTATCATATGAGGCGCAAATGCAGGCATTGACTCCTCCAACAAAAGGAGTCCGCCGTTGTATTTTGAGTACAAATGTTGCCGAAACTTCATTGACAATTCCTGGTGTTCGTATCGTAATTGATTCTGGGAAAGTTAAAACAAGGTATACATAACTATATAAATACGCATGTTACAGCTTTTAATTTTATTTGAAACACCCAAGTATGTACATTTTAACAAATGATGATTTTTTTTTTATTGGAAATTGGCAGGTTTCATATACGTGGTACTGGTGTGGATCGTCTTCAAGTTGTTCCCATTTCTCAGGCTCAAGCTTGGCAGAGAAGTGGACGAGCTGGGAGGCTGGACAATGGGACATGTTATCGACTATATACATCAGTAGAATTTGAAAAAATGGAACAATTTCCAATACCTGAAATTCAACGGTCTAACATGGCAAGCGTTGTTCTACATTTGGCGAAAATTGGAATCACATCACCCTTATCATTTGATTGGATTGATGGACCAGAAAAGGATGTGCGTATAATACTCTAGAGTTCAATTAACTGACATATTAAAAATTAATACAGATTTCTATTTAACATTCTGAATATTGAATGTTCATTCATATTTTGCTCTATTCCCTTTTCAGACACTGTTGGCTGCTATTACAGAGCTCAAAGGATTAGGAGCGATTGAAGCAGCGACAGAACCATTGCAACTAACAGATGCGGGAAAATTAATGGCAATAATACCGTTGGATCCACCTTTAGCCAAAGTGTTCATTAGTGCACGTCAATTCGATGTAGTGGAACCAGTCATGACAATATTAAGTATTTTGTCATCCGAATCCTTATTTCAGTCTTTAAATGGAAAGAAACCTACTTTGAAAAAGAGATTTTGCACGCCGGAGGGAGATCTTATTACTTATTTAAAAATATTTCGAGAGTACAGAAAGACTGCTACGAAAAATTCTTGGTGTAAATTAAATGGTTTCAGTTTAAGGTAGGATTCAAAACGAGCAACAAGTTACTTCCATATTACGGGGAATCTACACAATTATAATGAATCGTTATTAATAATGATGTGCAATTATGCCTGTTATTGTTTCTAGGTCTCTTCAGTTTGCTTCCAAAGTACGTGTTCATCTCAAGAAACTTTGTGAAAGAGAAAAAATCCCTCTGACCTCCTCATTATCAGGACCAAATGTGTATGAAAATATTCGCAAATGTTTTTTTGACAGTCTTCCACTGAATTGTGCAGTTCATGTGCAAGGAAATCGGTACATGGTCAAAAGTCCAGGAAAGCCTTCTATAAACACTAAAATCCATCCATCGTCTACTTTGTTCAATTCCAGGCTCCCTTTTGTTATGTTCACAGAGATAATTCAAATATCAATGGAGTCACATTTAATGTGCAATGTATCTTTAGTTGACCCTGAGTGGGTTTTAAAGAAAAAAGGAAGTACTTTTATACAAAATATAGCCAAACACAAACAGTAATGAACATTGTTTTCATTTTTATTTTTAAATATATTATATAAGTATATTTAATATTATATTGTTATGTTGGACGTACTTACAAAATACCTATAAATTATAGGTATTCATTTAAAGTTGGAATTTCATATTGTTAAATGTCATTCAATTCAATTTTAAAACGTATTTTCTTCCACATGACTTTTTTGGATGACATTTTTATGGGAAAATAAACTTTAATCATGTATACTGTGCACAAACTACACGTGATTAAAATGAACTTCATGCAATAAAGACAATGTGTGCATTCATAATTGAATAAAATCGTGATGAATATGTTTAAAAATTGCAATTTTTATTCGGTCAAAAGCTCGCGCATTGAACTTCTTTTTCATGATAAAAATTTGTTAATGTTATTCAACAATAAATACAATGTGATGTACGTAGAATATTAAAACATAAGGCTCCTGTATGACTTTATTTTTAACCTATATAAAGTACAAAATCTTATCGTGCATTTCTATTTCGGAATGTTGCCATTTGAGTTATGTTCTTGGTTTTCTTTTCTAGCAATCTTTTCTGATGCTTCAACTGGGGAAATAGGTAATCCCGTTTCACTAAGGCGTAGCTTGCTGCATTCATTTCTGCTTCCTGAATACTATGACCTGAGATCAAAGAACATTCATGCATACATGTACTTGTGTCATTCATATCGGCTTCTATTAGACGAGCTGAATTCATAAATAATAACAATAATTTGTAAAAATATCAAATACGAGAGCTGGAAAAATTTGTTACCTCTTGAAGTAGCAAGTCTTTTATTTTTAAAATACACAGCAACTTTATACACTCTGGTATTCGTTGGGCCAATTACTTCTGTTACTTTATACGATGGGATTTCCGGTTCTTTTCCATCCATTGACCTCAAAGTCAAGCAACACTGTTGTAGTTTTGATTTAGGGTCGTTCCAGTCTTGATTTACAATAGAATCCTCGAGCCTAAAGAAATATACAAATAAATAGTTGTACATGTACTTTATACTATAAAGCTTACTTCAAAGTCTGTCAGGTACTATAATTTGACTATTACTATTAAGTATGTATTTACTAGCAAAATAAAAACTACACTGTCAATTGATGTTTATCGAGTTTACAAAACGAAACTTGCCTGGGGAAGAAACATACGGAGCAAAATACAACACAGCTTTGAAGTCCTTGGTCTATATACAGAGCACCTAAAAACGCTTCCAATAAATCAGCTCTATCTTTGGTTTTCATATCAGATTTAGGATCATTTCGCATGGCGTACTGAGCCATTCCTAAAGTATCGCACACCACAGCTTGTGTTCGATTGTTGACGAGAGAACTCCGGAGAAGCGATAAATGGCCTTCATGATGATCCGGGAAAAATCTGTACAGATACTCAGACGCAATCAGTTGTAGGACAGTGTCGCCGAGAAATTCTAACCTTTGATTTGAACCCCGAGATAAATTGTTATAACCTAAACTTCTATCAGTGAAAGCTCTGGCAAGTAAGCGAATATGATTGAATTTTATCCCTGTAGCCTCTTCGAATTCAGTTATTTTTTGAAGAGCTTTATGAGACTCAATCCAATGTCGATCTCCTTTGGGTTCTTGAATTTGTAAAGGATGTTTTGGATATTGAGTCCATACTTGATGTACGTCTTGCTCGTTTCCATACATCGTTTTTGAGAAAACACGATCAGCAACCTATTTGAAAACAAAAGCTACATTTCAGCATCCTCAATGTATGCCTGGGAAAAGACTACATGGGACAACAACACAATATGTCGTCCGATTATAAGTATGTACATATTTTTAAGTAATTTTCAGTAGTAGTGTAGCTGTACCCTTATTTGAGACCAAACTTGAACACCGCCGTCTAAGAACAGAGCTCCCATGAGAGCCTCAAAGCAATTTGCCATTGCATGACGTAATTCTGAATCATGACAAAGGTCACTTCCATGTGCATACAGCATGAATTGATCCAGTCCAAGATTCTGTTTTAGACAAAATTTAAATGAATAAAATTATATTTATTTATTCGTTCAAACTTTACAATATAAAACATTATTTAGATTTCTAAGGAGAGTAATTGTACACTCCACAAGTTTATCTTACATATTTCATGCAATATATCATTATTATTTGACTTACTTGAGCCAGAACAGCAAGATGTTGATTTTGAACTATTGCTGCCCTATATGTGTCGAAGAATAAATGGAATTAAAAATTACTTACAGTATATAGGTACGCAGTGCCTGTGTATATGTACAAGTTATACAGTATAACTGTAAGGGGGGAAAATCATTGCAGTACCTGTACGTTGCCAAACCACCTTCTTCTAGGTCAGGAAATATATGAAACAAATGGATTGATGTCACAAATTCAACGACAGCATCTCCTAAAAACTCTAATCTTTCGTTGTGCGTTATATCAGACTCTGTCTCAATTTTCATTCCAAACCTACGAACACAAAAGGTGCACCCCATTTATTTTAAATAAAAATTTAATAAGTACTGTTATTGCATACATAGTATTTTAAAATGTTTATTCTTACCTAGCCATGATATCAATTAAAGTATTGATTCCTCTTTTCCGTGATGATGCATAATGAATCTTTCTGTCGCCGTATTCTGGTTGCCGAATACCACAATTTGTCAGAGCATTTCTTGCATGATCCGGATTTGTTCCGAAATTCTCCCGATAAGAAGGATGAGTCATGGCCAATTGCAGTAAATACCTATTATTGAACTTGTACTGCATTCTGTTTTCAAGTTCTTCCAATCCTTTATGGAATCTCAAATGCGCAAATAGTACAGGGATGAGCATGGCATGCTAAAAAACCATTTGCATTACAATATTAATCAATATTTATTATGACGGCTTGAAAATGGTTACTTATTAGATTACATAATACAAAGAACACTGACAGAAGTAATTATAAATCCTAATCATTAATTAGTAAACAAGTACCTGTACAAGATCACAACAAATTCCTGTAGCACGAAATCCTTTTGCTGAGATTAAGGAAAAACGGAATTAAATAATTAAATACAAAAATATTTTTTGTCCTTTGAACAATGAAGTATTTTATTTAAAGTCACTTAAATACATTGAAAATAGCTTCAGGCGTATTATTATCAACTTTGTTAACAATAAAAACAACTTATGGATTTATTAACTGTCTACTTACAACTTAAAACTTGTTTTATCTTTATAAATCAATCGAGTAATAGTTCAATTACCAGAGACGGCTACAGTAACATCTCTTTTCATTGTAGACCTCGTTCTCATTTCTTGAAGTTTCAAATCTTTCTCTAATAATTTTCTTTTATCCTCAATTTTAGGTTTTGGCATATTGGAAAGCAAATGACGATATTTTACGAATCGCCTCCAAGCTCTTTGATACTCCACATTACCGGCATACGATAACTGAGGTGGGCGAATTCCAAAATGAACAATTAGAGGAAACGGGATCCCTTCATCCTCTATTGGGAAGTATTCAAAATTCTCGTATTCAACTTTAATGAAATCAAATTTGCGTGTATGGAAAATCTGTCATACTATCATACTTTCAGTATGAGCAGAAATTTTTGGTTTGTACAGAGCAAATGGGGAGCAGATTTTCTGCTCCCATTTGACTCTGTAGCTCCCAGTATGAGCAGATTTTTTGTCCTGGGCAGATTTTCCATACACGCAAATTTGTATTACGTTCGTAAATACATTTAATAATATTACCTGCTTCGTGACCACTGACATCACGATCAATCTGATCTACTCTAATGGCACATGGTTTTATACCCCATTTGGTAACGATTGTCCCTTTATGTTTATCTGCAAAATTTTGCCATGAAGACTGGTCCACGGTAAGTAGTTTAGGAAGTTCACTTTCTTTTATCAGTTCTTTATCACTTTTGAGTAGATGCTCTAACACCTTATTAAAACAGAAAAATCATTTACACAAGTAAGAATAAACAGATTATATAGGCAATAAACATTTCGTCATTAATTGCCAAAGTTAAAAACAATGTCCAGGGTGTCCCAAAAGAACCCTAACAGCCTAAATGCTGCCCTCAGTTTTCGAAGGCATATCGCATGATTTAGGCTGTTAGGATTCTTTTGGGACACCCTGTACATAATATCACTCATCAATACCGTACATATTTTATTTCAAACTTACTCTATTCATTGAAAGTATTTCTTTGCCGTTATCCGGAAGTTTCCTTACAAATCGTGGCATGAGGTGGAACTGAGAACAATTTCCTTCTTCCGAGTAATCAATTTTCAAATCCACTAGCTCCAATATTTCATTGAAAATGTACTTTTCAAATAATTTGAGTTCTTTTATACAGAATGTCTGTGGAAAAACTTCTTCCGCAATACACATACAGTAACGAATATTAAAGCGAATAACGCGACAAGGTGGCAAATTGAGATCAAGTTTATAATGTGAAAAAATAGAAAATCCCTCAAAAATGTAATCATGACTATCATGGGAGATCACAGTGGGTGCTTTGATTAGAAGATTTGTCCGAGGAGATATAATAATTGTATAATGATATAGTTGTGTGGAGTTATTTGAGAAATGAGCACAAGAATACAGAGTTGACTCTCCAGGATAGAAACCGTGACGGATACCAAATCTTCTGGCTTTTGCACTACATCGACACACTGGGCCATCATTCATTTGACCTGAATAGAATGTATAAGAATTTGAATTGTCAAACATGTTAAATTTAAAAAATCATTTTTTAGTAAATAAATAAGTTATTTAAAAATATTAACTAACCTGGATCATTATGCCATAATTCTTCATGAAGTCGCCGTGGATGTTTTGTTCGACGTTGTAGTTCTCTATTTGATGTATCACTTCCTTATATGAAAGAAAATAAATTAAATAAAGTTCTAAAAGCCTTTACACGGTTATTTCACAATTCATATATATTTGTACATACACAGGATATAATACTATATTATACTAAAAATTTTGTTTAAATTTTTGTAGTTTTTGAAACATATCCATTCTATATAGTACTGTACTTACTGGATGCTACCTCCTCACTTGAATCACTAGAATCATCCGATCCAGAGTCACTATCAGAACTAGAGCATTCCTTATGCTGATGTTTTTGACTTTTTCTTAGTTCAATTTCTTTTTTCTCTTCTTCAATTAATTCAGCCATTCGTAAAGAACCGACATTTTCAGCTTCTAGTCTTTTAGCTGTTGCTTTTTGAACTAAATTTTTGTCAAACTTTCCACATATATTTTTTGTTCTGTCTGTTGCGAGCATCTCACTAGAAAATAAAAATGAATAAATAAAGAAATTTATTTGTATGCATTATAATATTTATAATAATTCATCTATTAAAACTAAATTGAAACATTGTTGTATTCAATAAATACATAATTTACAATTATTTTAAGTGTGTACCCATTTTCACTCCGTCTGTAGTAAAGTTCAGCTGGAGCTGACCTAACCCAGGGTTCAACTGCTTCATCTTCAGATTCGGATTCCTCTTTTTCATCCTCAATAATATCCAACTCTTTAGAGTACTGACTACTGATTCCATCAATTTCCTTCATTTGTTTACTATTACGGTCACTTATATTTACTGTTCTTGGAACATCCCTCTTGAGATTGTTATTACTTGGTCTAGTAGGTTTCATTCTGTTTCCATGATTTGCCTGCCCACGACCACTTGCGCTATTGACTGTAGAACTTTTCCCTGATTTGTAATTAGAAGATGGTACCCTATTGTCTTTGGAATGAATGGCTTTCCTTGGACTTCGAATAGAAGCCTTGAGTCCTGCTCCTCTAAATCTAGGATTTTTAACTGCAAACTGTCTCGACTTTGATGTTCCTACATTAAGATCTTCAGACGCAGAGCCATCTTTTTTATCCTTCATAACGTCCGATTCTTTAGAATACTGACTATTGATTCCATCAATTTTACGGTCATTCAATGGCCTGGAAACTTCATCCTTGAGATTATTATTTGGTCTACTCGGTTGCATTCTGTTTCCATGATTTGCCTGTCCACGAACACTTGAGCTATTGGTTGTAGAACTTTTCCCTGATTTGTAATTAGAAGATGGTACCCTATTGTCTTTGGAATGAATGATATTTCTTGGACTCTGAACAGAAGGCTTGATGTCTCCTTCTTTATATCTAGCGTTTTTAACTGAAAACCGTCTGGAATTGGATGTTCCTGGTTCATCACGATTGGAACTCATTTGTTTATTAGGCATTCGATTACCACTCACACTATTACTATTCTTATTATTGTTGGAAATTTTATTTTTAGCATCATGCTCTACAATCTTGTTTCTTGATCCACTATTGGCACTACCCCTGTGAATTCCATGAAAAAAGGCGACTTGTCACGAATGATTCAAATTTAAAACATTCAACTACATACGTATATAAACGTATAATATTTAATATATTTAAATATATTATATGCCAGTACTTCTTTTATAAATCATTTTTTGAAAGTTTACCCTTGTTCTCTCACTGCTCCGCTTCCTCCAGCCCTCTCTTTATATTCTCGTTCACGGCTTCTTGATCGTTCCCTTGGATATTCATAATACCTTTCCCTACTCCGATCCCTATAGTCACGTTCTCTACTCCTGGAACGCTCGCGACGACGGGAGCGGTGTCGATCTCTCTCGCGAGACCTTGAACGTTCTGGTTTTAGAATAGAATTAAATGGAATAATTATAATAAAATATGTGTGGGTGTGTGTGTGTAGTACACAATGTGTACCCATAACCTACAAAACTAGAAAGAATTACACATTATGCATGATTATTCATAATTTGTTTCTTACCTCTTCTTCCATAGCTTTTAGCTTCAATTCCATGCAATGTATCTTGCAGAGAACTGATGAGGATTTTACATCTGTCATCTGGAGCCACATTAGATTGCTTGATGAGTGCGATGGCTGTCACTAATGTTTCTATTGCGCTAGCAAATTCACCTTTCGCAGCGTCCGTCACAGCACGAGAGATTGCTGATTTTGATACTGTTCTATTTGCACCTATTACGTCTTCCAATTCTGCTTGACTCATTGTGCACGCTTCACGATGTTCAGGAGGATACTGTGGACCTGCTTGTGTTCGTGGAGAATTGTTGTTGTGAGTTGGCGGTGGTGGTCCAGGTGGATTGAAAAAAGCCGGCTGTAAACACATAAAAACAATATTTATAGGATATCAAGTCACTCATTCATTCCCAATGCTATAAACTAAAGGATAAAATTCAATAGGAGGAAAATGGAATTTCTTGTACATCTAAATGTGGGACTGGAGCGCTTTGAGGTGGCGGTCCAGTCATAATTCCTTGAGGAGGTAGAGGACCTGGTGGAATAGGATAAGGATTTATCATTGGATGATGATTCCAATCATGCATTGGTGGCATCCCTTGAGGTTCAAGTGGTCCAAATGGCATTCCCGGCGGTGGTAGATTATGAGGGCCGCCCATCCGTAGACCATGTCTCTGTGGTGGAGAAAATCGACTTCCTCCTGGAGAATTTTGGTGACTTGGTGGATGGCCCATTCCTATAACGGGAATCGGACTACCCATTTCCATTTGACCTTTGGTAGGTGCACTCATTTTGTGTGACACGAAGGAAAATAAAAAACGATGGGTTTAAAATAACAGTAGTAGTAAATACATATATACATATATATGTATATAAAGAATTCACTTTAATTATAATAGTAATAAAAACAAAGACGTAGGAAAGGGAAATGTATTTATTTAAACACTGAAAAAACGCATGGCCTTTGATTTACACCAAATAATGTGATGTATGCAAGTACAAAGTAAATGAAACAAGTAACTTCTACATAAGTTTTTCCGTAGTTTAAAATTAAATTTGGAATAAAACTACATACACATAAAAAAAAGTTATCTAACGCAAAGTATACGGTTTTAAAGGGAATCGGTACATTTTAAACTTAATCTAAATTAAGTCCGAATTCCACTTTAATCCGAGTGATGTGAATGTGAACTAGAGTCTTTGAGACTCAAGTTTTGAGTATTTGAGCGTATCCGCGGTTAAAATATATATAGGTATATATTCCTTGGCCAATGTTGTGTAATTATGGCTTTTTCTGTAGTGAAATTATTATTGATACTGAATTCAGCATCAAAATTATGCTAGTGGAATTATCGGTAACTACCAATTCACTAATGAATTGAAAATTAAAATTTGCTACGGTAATTTATGGTAGTGAATTCACTACCACCGAATTCCCAGTGAAATTAAGGGTAGTTACTTAAATAATTACCGTACTATAGTGAATTCACTAGTGAAAAAATAACTACCAAATTAATTCACAACACTGACCGTGGCAAGATATTGGGGCAACCTGACCGACCAACAACAATGACTCTTTTTCTTTTTTTGTCGACTATCCTCCGTTTCATACATGCAGGTACGTTCAGGCAGTGTTGCAAAAACTCGGGACATACTGTCTCATTCCCTTTAATATCTACGGCTCGGACCAGTTTTGGTTGTCATTTGCATACGTTACGTACACATGGACCGTACACATGTGTACCTATGCAAACGACAACCAAAACTGGCCCGAGCCGCAGATGTTAAAGGGAATGAGACTAGTACACGCTTCCAGAGAGCGTCGGACAGGGTATTTCCAAAATGGAAGGTTCGCTCTCATAATGTAATTGTTTACATTCCGAGAACAATTTTAGATGAAATGCACTGTATACGATTTGAAGAAATATTTATAAATCGTATAATAATACATAAGTACATACATACTTGGATGAATATGGCAAAGAAATAACGATACATATATACATTGTTTATTTGTTTTGGCGCAACTTGAGTTGATTTACTAATTATTTTGGTCAGTGAAAAATTGTTTTTTTTGTAGTAAATGTGTATTTTTTGTATTTTTACAATAGTAAGGAGATATACATAGATACATGCACACACATTTAAAAAGTATCATCATCTATGTATGTAAATATTTATTATCATAAATAAATAAAATGTAAAGAAGTAGTATAGCTGATAGCTGTGAAACTGTTCATACATATTTTTATAAAGTCTGTATTGAATGAGACTGAGAAACCGAGAACAGATGTACTCATATACTATATATAAACTCACAGTTTTATTAACTACAACAAAAGGCAGTCAATTTTTTCAAAATACTGGCAAAGGACGTTCGGCTACATATACTGAGCCAAAAATGACAAAATATCCATTATTGATTATGATATAAGTTTTAAATCATCTTTGTGTACAGTAACGAGACGGGCCTCATATGTTTGAAGCACAAATCAATCTACTCTATATTATACTTACGCATCGTACAGAATTGATATTATTTATTAATAATAAATTATTATCGTATTATCTAAGATCTCTCTTTCTCTCTTTCTTTCTTTCTTTCTCTCTCGCTCTCATGTCTCACTCGCTTTAAAAAGTAATTTACTTGGCAAGTAAAGTATACTTTACTTTGTAGAATTATAATTTTTAATATGTAACTAGAGGTATATTGTATACGTGTCACCAGTGACCATCGTCCATCGTTTGGTTACTAAGTTATTATCTTTCGGCAATAATAAATATCATTCATATAACTATATTATAACGTAATTTGTAAGTTAACAAGTTAAAGTTATAGCTCGATTTTGCTCTTTTTAAATTATGCTTTTATAGAATTTGAGGTCAAGATAAGCATACTTTTTTTTCTCCGTTTATACACCATTTTTTGGCCAGGATAATAAATATTGTATTGATAAAAAGGGCAAACGGGTCGAACTAATAACTTGACAGATTAACAACTTGTTATTTCATAATATGTATTATGTTATATCGGTATATATCACACTATGTATTGTATAAACTAGTATAAAGTATATATTTGTAAATAGGAAACAATTAATATTATACGACGCTTTCATTCTTTCCAGCTGATGCGAGACTTGGAATTAATGTTTTAACCAAAGTAATAATTAGTTATACATAATTTATATAAATTCCTAGAAATATTCGATATTTTAATTTTCGACTTGGCTTTCGAACTTAAATGTATAGAGATAATATATATATATATCGGAGGTGCATTTTCTGTAAGACCCGCAAAATAAACAAACGCCATTTTCTTAGAAAAAATGGCTGCGGGCGAAGCCCGGAAAAGACTTGACCCTTTTAGCCACAGCCCGCAAAAGCACTGTTTGCCTGCTTGTACATAAAATGCACCTCCGATATATATATATATATATGCACTCAATTATCATGACTATTAAGGATCTCATATTTTTTCTGTCGTCTCATATCGAGAATGTGTATTACATTAATTTTATACTGGGAGTAACTACTTATACTCTCATTCATATTCCCTACGAATTAAATAATAATCATCGATTATTGTAAGTAAATATGCAGTTAACCAATAGTATAGTACTAGTAATCTACGTGTAATA
Organism: Gisinianus flammeolus; assembly: GCA_034699125.1. Lineage (NCBI taxonomy): Eukaryota > Metazoa > Arthropoda > Collembola > Symphypleona > Katiannidae > Gisinianus > Gisinianus flammeolus. Next base: position 46,676 of record JAIUND010000604.1, read on the forward strand.
AGGTCCTTTCAAGTTCCTAGAACGTTTTTACTCCATTGCCTCTCGTCGATCTCTTACACTATACCGATTCATTTTTGAGTAAATATATAAAATAAATTAAAATGTTCTAAATGTATATACGTATTTCTATAATACACAGCAAAAAAAGACAGCTCGGTGTGTAGTCAGTATAGTTTGTAGCATTTTTGTATTAACTTAATAAGGCAAACTAGCAGCAAATTACAACAATGAGTATAGTATGTGAACTGCTCCAGTTAATTAGCGACTTATTATTTACATTCCTAGTACTATATACTTAGATACTATACATAGATAGTATTCAATGAATACGATTCATACATTTTCAAAACCGTACAACACCTCAACATTCACTCACTTTGTTAATTATTTTAGGTAAGGTTTGCAGCACATTATATTCAAATTTTTTTCTTCTGTAGTATTATAGAGCACAACTATTATTATTTTAGTAGACGAGTTGGTGTTCAACATACAATGGTATTTTTTATTATACATTTAAATATAATGAAAGCTGTGTATAATTTATCGAATTCGTATCAGATTTTTTAAAAACTGGAAGACAAAAAAAAATAATATTTTTCTCATTCTTCCTCCTCTTACTCATATGGGATTATACAGAAAAGTAGTGAAAACTAAAAACCTTCCTTATGCATGTTTTATAATCATACTATACCACTATACCCCCAGAAAAAAAGATTCATAAAGAGTGTAAAGTGTGTGTCGTACCTGACAAGATTCTAGAAAAAAAGAGAGATACTTTTGTTGCAAGGAAAAGAAAAGGCATTTTTGTCATGTAAAGTTTTACGCACACCAACATATAGGTACATAATATGTCGATTAAAAATTGTAAAGCAGACTCATATGTGGAACATATTCATCCCTTGAATGCCTGTCTTTGCATCCAAATTTTAAGTATACTCAATAGTATTGAGTCAATACTATTGTGAGTCAATAGTAATAATTAGTAAATTCTTTGCTGTCCAATTAAGTGATAAATGTACAAATAAATATCTGAAAACGTAAACAATAAATTAATTAACAATGGTCACAAGAGTTTATATATATAAACAAAAACGATGGGGGGGGGGGGGGTACTTAGTAAGTACTACTTACATGACGTGTTACATGTTACAAAAGGCTGTATTTGGGAATCCGAACAATATTGTAATAGTATTAACTACCATTTGGGTGCTCTAATGCACACACATTCAAATTCAATTCAAACCTATTAAGCATTTTAAGGCCGGTACAGTAACAGTACATAGTTAACTGAATATCTACATACTTAATATCTGAATCTGATTGAACTCTAAACGAAGAATTTTTTTCTATCAGACTTGATGAGTTCACAGTTAGCGTTTGGAAAGTATAATTTTTTAATTTTTTTATAATGAAGAAGATACATATAAATGCACATTTTCTTCTCGCTTTAAACTCGCTAAGTATTACATGTATATTCGAATATCTTGCTCGTGTGTTAGGTAAATAAATATATATAGTACGGACAGATTTATAGTTTGAATAGTCATAGCTTAGATTTAAATTGTGATTTTTTGGGAATGGAAACAAACACTTGGACATTCATAACAATGGCACTTGATGAAAATCGGAACATTAATCATTACATCATCAAAGTATTACCATCTGTAAGAAAGTCCTCGTTTTTCGTGTTCTTTCTCTTTCATAAATGGCCTTTCACACAAACAAACACGCACACATGTTGGAATTAACAAGTAGTAGGAATAAACCATTGAATTATGTGGGTTTCAATAATTAATCTATTACATATTATATATGTAAATCGTCCATTCAGTTCAACCAAAATTGGTATTGGTGTATGTGTATATTACGGTTACTAAATAATTAATGTAAGCTTTTCCAAATTATACTCAATGTAATATTATCAACTTATTTATATATATATATATATATATACATATATATTATTCGTACGTGTCGTATTCGTAGAGTTGCTCGTGGTTGTAAATATTAAGAAAAACTCTTCAAAAGTTTGTAGGAAAATTGGGTTGGAAGATTATTCGTTAATAACTATAAACAATGAACTAGAACTCCACAACACTAGTGCACTATAACAGACCCCATATTCTCATCGTCATCCGAGTCATCTGAGGAGGAACGCATTCCTTCTTCAGCGAGCATTTCCATAAAATCTTCAATATCCATCCATTGTAATTCCCAATCTTCAAGGAAATCCCAAATTGATGCAGACTAGACACACATTTGGGAACAATAGTAATTATTATTGAAAAACTTTTCAAAAACTCATGAAAAAAGTTAGTAAGTTACTAAGTATGTATTTGTATTGTAGTTTCGATTTAATAATTCAAGCATTCCTGTTATAAGTGAAAGAAGTAACAACTAATAATAAATCTCATAATTCTAAACAGTACTAAATACAACTTATTAAATGTAGGTAACTATAGAAAAACAAAAACTCACTGTCGGACCGTTGTCGGAACCACTCTCACTTGGAGCTCTACGTGGTCTTCTTCTTGGAGGTCCTACGTCAATTTTGGTACCGTCGGGTAGGGCGTGTAAGTAAAAACATTTATTACCGAATGGACACTCTCCAATTCCACTTCTGTAGTAGCGGCAGGCTTTTTTACTTAGAGCAATTTTATAACTCCGAATAAGCTTTTCTTTCTCATCTTTACTTTCGACCCAAAATCGGCTGAAATTCATGAATGTCAAACGTTTAAATCCTAATACATCATTAATTATGTACTTATGTAGCCAATCACAAAACCAATCATTTTTTAAACAATGAAAAAATAACAAAATAAATCATGACCCGCAAAATAATAAATTAATAATAATGTTATCCTAACATTGTTATGTAAGTAAGTATATACACTTTATGTACACTAAATATATTTATATTTTACATGTAATAATACATGTCTTTCTTACCTTGGACAAACAAAATCAGACGTAATTCGGCATTCAGGACACGCTCGAATAATTCGATTCTCAAATTGTCTTGCCTGTCGCCAGCGTCTCAAACATGAAAGGCAAAAACAATGATTACACGATGGAAGAATTCCAAACCTTTGCTCTCCTGCGGGTAATTTCTCCATTACCACCTATAGTTCAAAAAATGCATTTATAAACAATGTACACTACAGGTTATTATCTAGCCAGTCTTTAGAATTTCGTCCATAGTTCGTACTCCATACTTACTTCCATACAGATTCCGCATGTTTTGTCGTTAGATCGGGCCACCGCAAAAGACAATTCCATATCTTTTTCATGTTGCTCCACACATCCCTATAGAAAGACAAGTGAATACCTCAAATTCTTATTGGTAATACAATTGGTGATATTTTACCTAAATACTTTATTAAACATATTTTTTAAATATTTGCTTCAGAAAAAAAAATATTTACCTTTGTATGACTCTCACGTTGGACAGCATCGTACGGATGAAGACAGGCTTGACCACAAAAGTCACAGACGAGACCATGAATGAGAATACACGATTCTCCAAATCGGCATTCTCCAACCATAGCATAAGCGCACATTATTTGTCCACTAGCTCCAGCAGCTAAATTAAACAAAGTTTTTTTTACCCATTAATAACATTTGATATACTACAGTGAAAGCAAACAGAATAGAAACAAAGTAAAAACACAGAACTGTTTTATGCAATTGTTTGAGCTTTTGTAGGACATATAGTAAGTAAAAAAAACACAAATACAGGAAAGACAAATGAATATTTCATCTTACATCCTTCCAGATTTGCGGTGACATTTGATTCTTCATAAGATTGCCCAACTACATCTGCATAACTACGAACAGTTGTTGGTGCTAAAGAAATACCATACAAATATTTAAAAACTTGTACATAGGAATGACGTAATAGTGTATACTATATATACATATATGTAATCCTAATCCAGTATAACATATGGTCGGTCATGTAAATTACATTTGACTTACCTATAAAGTTCTTTGGAACAAATTCAGGTGCATTCACCCAATTTTCCGGTGGTTTAAATGGATGGTTCTTCATGGATGTTTCTGATGTAGTGTCTTTGTCTGACTCTGAGGAAGTTAATCTGTCTTCTTCGGCATTCATCCTATATCAAGTGAATGAAAGAATTGCAATATGAAATAAATTTTTATATTATTTATCAAAGTTTAGTGTTCGTGATTGGAAATCAATACTTTGTATACTGAATAATCAGACACTTTTAATAAAGAAAACAAATCAAAATCAAACAAACTCACATCATGGCTAAATATCCAAGCCGAACTTCTTTGGCTACTACTTTTCTCGCGTCTTCGATCAAAGTCTCTAATTGCTGATTTTGAATATCTAAATGGGCAATATTGGATGACACGGGCTTTATTGTTAATTTCCCATTAGTAGCAATTCGTCCTTCTGGGCTTATTGAAGATCTCACAGTAGGGTTTTGTGATGGTAATTCCTCATCGCCACCACGACTAAAATTTTAATGAACAAAAAAAAAATAATAATAATGATAATAATATTTTTTGAAAAAGATAATTTTCTCTCATATTACATGCAATACCATAAGGGTATATAACCCTTTTACTTATTCAAAACAAACTAATTAAGTAATTCTAAAGGAATATTTTATATGTCATGTCAAAGGGCCTCATCGAGTCGATTCGAGGGTTTTGAAAGTCGAACTTTATCGTAAATATCTATTCCTTTTAAATGGTTTTATAAGTACCTATATTTACTAGAAAAAACCACTATCGAATAGTTTTTCTAAATTGTCAATTTGATACACATGTTTACTTGCTCGATCAAAATACATTTTTATACCATGCTAATGATACTTATTATATATACAATCCATACAATTTGTCTTAGAGACAAAACAGTCTATATAGAAACCTGAATTTTCTATTCGACATACACAACTCATTAAAATCTACAATTCAACGACCTGTGTGTACTTTTTGTTTTATTAATTATAGTTTTCTCGCAAGTAAGAAAAGTATAGTTAATGAAAGTATTACAAATTTAAAACATGAATATTTACTAAAATCACGACACATATACTTATATTTAAAGTTGTTGATATAGCAGAAAAAAAAACGTGATATCTTTTTTGTAACATTGAATATTGCAATGAAAGAAATGAATGAAAGATATTATTAATTGAAGATGAAAAAATGTGTTTTTTGTATGCATCGTATTTAAAAATCATTTACCTTTCAAGGTAAATGTTCAATTAGTCTAAAATAATTTCCTTATTGTTCAGTAAAGAACCAAATCCCTTTTTAATATAATAATTTGGGTAATAATAATATATAATAATGCCAAAATAATACCTAAATTACTTACTTCTTTTCAAGTTGAATAGTGGCCATTTTCACAGGTCCCAGAGTCCCAGCTAAGTCTTCTCCCAACTATAATAAAACAATAATAATACAAAACTGCAGGTAGTATTTTTAAAAGTATACAAAAGCCTACTAATAAACAAATGATAGTGTTATTTTTTCTTGAAATTGTTTTTGATATTAAGAGCAGCTATAATATTATTTTCTGAGAGACTTCTTGTATAAAAGAAAGTCGCGATATACATAATAATTGTACATACAGCACATATACTGTACTTACATATGAATTAAAATAGGCACATGCACGTTTTTTACTTACTATAGTAGTGAATGCGGTATTGTTTTAAATTGGATAGTTATAGTCTAACCTTCACATCATTTTATATTTTAAAAAAAGTTTACATATACGCAAAGATCATCTGTGTGCCTAATACACAGTTATATTGAGAAAGCATGATCAACTTTTTTGATCAAGTGTCTATTTTTATATTACGGTAAAATAACATGTACACATTATATACTTACACATCTCTTGAAAGCGAGCACAGTAAGTAAATAAATATTATAATTTCCACTATAACCTTTTGTTTTTGTTTTATAGTTTGTCAAGTATATATTAATTTATTTTTGATGTTGTTATATATTGCTTTGGTTGTTTTGACATTTGATTATATGTGTGGAAATAGCCAAAGACTTTTTTCTTTAAAAGAAGTTCTTTTCTTTGTACCGACAGATAATATCTGTCAGATATATATGTGTTAACTCTATATTATAGTAACCGTGTGAAGAAGTGAAGAAGACGTACGCGACATTCCCCTTTCAACTGTCAATCTCATATACTTATATAATTATCATGTTGTCAACACGTCAAACTCGGAGTATAGTGCGGAGAAATAAAATTTTTGTTCCAGCAGCGGAAGTTGATACTAAATTATTGCGTAAGTTTATGTAATATAATAATATATAAAACCTGCAGACAATATATATATCTCATTAAATATTATTGCTATATATCTGCCAAAATGATTTGATGATCGAAGATTATCCGTCTATATATGAATATGATTTCCAGAAAAACCAGTCGTGGAACTTGAAAATATTGAAACGTTTTTGAAAGGAAGAACGAAAGCTTCAGTTGTAGAGTTTATAAATTATGAAAACAAAAGAAAACGTAAAATTACCACGATCAACAGTAAAAGTACTACAACTTCTGTGATGGTAAGCAGCAAGAAAAAAACAAAAGTTGAAGAGTCAGTCATGGATAATAATATGACTGAAACCACTTCAACAGCAGTAGCTATCACTACCCCTTCAACAACAAGAACACTCAAAATTGAAGATGACAATAATAACGCTCTCAAGAAGAACAATACTATAAAGACGCCTACTAAATCTCAGGTACAACCATCTAAATTCAAGACTGCTATCACGAATAATAAGCTAGAACCATTGCAAAAAGAGGATATAGTGAAAATACCGGAACCTGAATTAGAGGAACCACCTACAACATTCGTCTACTTTATTGACAAAGACCTGGAACCCGGAATGTTTTATTTAACTTCACAAGAGGTAAAAAGAAAAAAGATCCATATGTAAAATATAGTTTTATAAAACACATTTTATTATCATTTCCAAATTCGATACCCACAACTATATATAGAACGTGCTGTAAAAAAAATTTTCTTTGTATGAAAATTTAAAGGGTAATAGACTGCAATTGATGCGTTATAATGGTTATACCTATGAACCATACGACTGGAATAATGCCTCTAAAGAAAACGTCCTTGCTAACTGCCTATGCCAAGTATCACCAGGAAAGACTGACTGAATTTATAGCATCTCAATAAATCTTAATTTCGCTTGCGTGTATCTTCAATTATTATGTAAGTCGTTTTATTTTTGTATAAAAAAGGGTTTATTTCAATGTTATTTTATAAATTTTGTTTATGTTTTTTTTTTATATTTCTATGAACCCGTGCTCGTTATTTCAGCACATATGATTTTTTTGTATTGACAATTTAACATTAAGTATATTTATGGGAATAAAACCAGAGACATATGATGAATTAATTACTGGCAGTAACTTACTACAGAACATCAAAATCTTGTAGTCAGTATTATTTGTCATTCCCGTTAAATTTTACAAAAATAGCAAACGCTTAAATATAACGTAACAAAAACTCTTGAATTTGCTTATATTATACTTTATAGTATAAAGTTTAAAAGTTTATACATTTTCAAATAAAGTACACCGTTTATCATAAAAATTGTCATAAAAGGATCTTATTATTATGAATAAGTTACATAACTATAGAGAATAAAAACTTGTAAATATGAACATGTATATACAATATCTACACTACTCAACAATTACACATTTCACAATAAGTACATCATCAACTGGCTGATCCAGTTTATCCGTTTCAACATTGCCAATCCTTTTAATTACATGAAGTCCAGATTTAATTCGACCAAAAATAGTATGTTTGCCTGTAATACAGCAATGAGAAGAGTTGTATAGCTTTCGGATTTCAGATATTCTAATTGTAATAGAATATGATATCCATATTAACTAAAGTTAGTGATTGATCTAAATCCTGAGGATTTAACTTACCATCCAACCACTGTACAGGTGCTAGGGTGATAAAAAACTGAGATCCGTTTGAATTTGCTCCTATATATATACAGCCATGCAGCCAGTAAAAAGAATAAAGACAAATAAGTTATTTTGGACAGCTGAAATCAAACAATCCTCGTTCAATCTATTTTTATTTTAAATACCTGAGTTGGCCATTGATAAAATTCCAGCTCCAGCATGTTTCAGACCAGGATGGATTTCGTCATCAAACGATTTGCCATAAATTGAAGCACCACCTGTTCAAGGATTCATAACATATGATTCTACTATAGATCATTTCGAATTTAGACTTTTACATATTTACAAAGGTGTGTATTCTAGCATGGATAATGACCTCGCCCAGTTGCTGTTGGATCTCCACCCTGTATCATGAAGTTTGGAATAATTCGATGAAACTTTGTTTCATTATAATATCCGTTCCGGGACAAAGCTGCAAAGTTACCTGGAAGTAATACACACATATATAGACACATTAGAGTCTAATGATTAGACACTCTATTTTTAAGATCAACCTTGCTGATAAAGAAATCTCAAATTATCCAAATATTTACGGCAGGTGATAGGTGCATGCTCCCAATACAATTCCACTTCAAATTCGCCCATTGTTGTAAACATTCGTACGACCGGTGGTCTCCAATTCGATTCGGGAGCGACCATTATGGGAAAATGCCTGGAATATATACCAACCGAATTGCATTATCAATTTATCACACATACAGACATATCCTTATGTGTAACATGTTAGTTAATTTAAGCACAATTACCTTGTTTAATTGATTTGAATCAAGTCTATTAAGGAATTATTACAGTTTTAGAATGGCTTGAATAATTCAAGTTGAATTGGAAAAACCCTATAGAAAATTCCGAAAGCCGAATAAATAAACACTAGAAATAAACTACGAAATTTTCCACAGTTTTGAATCAGAGTTTGTCCGGCGTACATCAAGGATGAGAAGTCATTTCTATTCGTTTATGCGGCTTCAATTAAAATATCCAAAAGTTTTGATTATTTGATTATTATTTTGTTTTTCTCAAAATATTAATAATATTCCAACATGAAACTTTTAGAAAATTTTCAATTAATGGCGAGAGAGCTGGACTGTCGAAATGACAAGACTGAGACAATCATTAAATTGAGTAGGGATATTACTATACAAAGTAAACGAATTATATTTCTCTTGCATCGTTCAGAACTTCAAGGGTAAGTTATTCATTCACATTCAATTTTATAATGAATCTCTGTTAAAACTATAGAATAACATGTGTACTTATGGTTGTGTTTTAAATTTTGTTTATTTATAGTGCCTCAGAAAAGGAAAAGTTGATTAAGAAAGCATATGTACTTTTGGAGACGCTGCGAAATAACAATTTTCGGCAATTAGCACGGGAACTCGAGAATGAAAGTCCTTTTTATTTTAATCGGGCATACTCACCTGGTATAAAACTACAATTTTGTTAAATGTTTATTGTTTATTGACAAGTATGCATATTTAGACATTGATAAATGAATCATGTATATGTATTTTTCTTTTCTGTACATATATATGTATACAGGTCTACAAGAATATATTGAAGCGGTCTCATTTTGCAAATATCTAAAAGATGAAACATTGATATCTCATGCAGAAGTTCAAGCTAGTCTACAGTTCCTTGATGAAAACAAATCATCAATGTCCACTGTTTATGTCTCTCAGAACGATTTTGTTTTAGGTCTACTTGACTTGACGGGAGAATTAATGAGAGCAGGAATCAATTCTAATCCAGGAATAGATCAATTGGAATTCAATTTGAAGACTTGCAAGTTCCTTCAAATATTATATGAAGGTAGGTATACATATATAAGAAAACAGGAAATTATATACATATAGTAGCTATAATAAATCTTGTTGGTTTAAGTATAAATAACTAAGCAAGAGTATAAATCCATGCAGTAAGAATATGTATGTATACGCAAAATCTAATCCAAAATAATTGTACTCTTGTATAAAAAAAATCCAGGGTTCACAGGACTTCATGGTTACCAGAGAAAAGAATTCTCCCGAAAAATATCTACATTACTCTCAAGTCTTCTCAAGCTGGAAAATTATTCCTACAATTTAAAAATACGAGAAACTTATGATCTTTCATCAGCAACAGCATCGTCAGGAAAACCTTTTTTTATTGTTGAACCTTTGTTGTATGGGGGAGATACTCGTGAGTGTGGATACAACAATAATAATGTTGACCATTATGACTCTGGACTGGAATAATTAACCTACACATTACAATTTTGTACTGCTTATTTAGTTAGATTCTTTTATGATTGAGTGACACCCACAATTGCAGTGAGTGTGGTTTTTGTTGAAAAACTAAATATTTCTATGCATAATGAATTTCAAACAGTTTTTCCATGAAAATGTTTCATATAACTTATCAAATTTATTTGTTTTCTTACATATTAGGTAATAATATTGTAAAGTAAAGCTGTATTGTACAATTTGTCAGTTTATACGTGTACATATATATTTTTTTGTGTATCTATATAGTGTATGACGACGAAATTAAAATTAATTTTGTCTAATGTTGAATATTATAGGCATCAAATAATAATTTAAAGAATTTTTCATAGTATTATATAAGTATGTCCTTTTGTAATATTAATCAATAATAGCTCTCACCTTGTATGTACTATATTTTATGGAATTTCTTCTACAAATGTAGTACATGATGAACTCGAGGTTTCCAAAAACTAAGCCTTCCATTATATGTACTAGTATATTATATTATTGATTGTAAATATCTCTAACCCATAAAATTGATATTAAAAGTACAGAATACATGCATACTAATCCGTTGTCTTTCAATGTTCATCATAGTACTAATTTTAGCAAAGTTTATCTCGCGTCTTTATAAATAATCTTCCCATACGTACTTATTTACTTGAATTTCGTTTCTTTGAAGGAGGAAAAGGAACTAAAGAAGATACAGAGATCAAAATCAAAATTTACTTATGACAAAATGAGGCAAAAATAGGTAAATAAATACATACGAATTACTAAAATGAAAATCCAGACTATATTACATGTATACGTATGTTATTAATATGGTATAGTAAAACAAATATACATGTTAAAATTAATAATAAAAAGTGTTTTTTCAAAAATCATATTATTACTTACTTACGCAGAGAGATAAAACTTTCACTGAGTATAGCTGTAAAAACTGCAACTTTCCCGAAATAATACGGCTATTATTTTATGCATCCTATATAGTATATAGGTATGTAATAGTATGTATATCAATTTGTAAAATACGTTAATAGTATATAATAATAATATCCTTATTCTCTATTATTAAATAAGGAAAATTATCATGAACAAAAAACTGAAAAATTAAATAACATACCTCGATAAATACGTGTTTTACACATGAAACTATATTACAGTGTCTCCCATGTATATAATATATGTTCAAATATAGAGATTATTAGATTATTATCAAAATATATAATATATATATATATTACGTTTTTACATTTCTTAATTGTAAATCTTAACATAATGAAAATCAGTAAGGTAAATCATAATCGAATTAAATTAGAACAGGAGAATAATTTTTGTTGTAAAAAAAATTTTTTTTCAAATACGAAAAGGATAGATAGTTTTACACACACACCTTCCTCAATAATAAGAACCTTCATGTACTTAAATAATATTATTTGAACTTTATGCATTATTCATTTTCATACATAATATACTTATGTATCTATATAGAAATTCAAAATTATGTAGAACAAACCTCTTTTTTCAATTCACGAAACTGTCAGTGCAAAAAAGCATTTCAATTTATAATACACAGTCCTTAATTTATATATTATGTATATACCAAAGGGAATCTATTACACATAGAAGAAATACGTGTTCCATGGTATATACATAAACAAAAAAATTCTTTTTTTTTTTTTTTGAAGAAAAGAAGTTGTCATACATGTAATAATAAACTGGATTTATATGTTTTTAGTCTTAATAAATCTTTTATAAACATAAATATATATATATGTGATGTGATGAAAATGTTTTTTTCTTTACTTTTCTTTTCTTTATTTTCTTTTGTTTGGTGTTAATCCCAAATGTTGAAGATGATGTGATAATCTTTCACAATTTGTGCACACTTGCTGACTTTCAGTCCGAATCTTCTTCATCACCGCCTTCGTGCTGCCTTTTTGTCCCTCGACGACTTTCAGCGGCGGCAGGGGCAGCGGCAGGGGTAACTTCTGCACTTTCATCTAATTTAAAAACCATTACCAAAATATTTGATTGCCATACATGCACAAACAATTTGTTTTGATTTTATTTTGTTGGCATTAAAAAATATAAACAATTCGCAACAAACCATGAGAGTCATCTTCATCCTCTTCCTCTTCTGAAACTGCTTCTTGGTCATCGTAGTCGTCATCATCACTCTCCTTGTCAAGATCATCTCGATAAATATCTTTTAAACCAACTCCTTCCTCATCATCTTCTTCCTCATCAAAATCATCTTCCTCATCTTCCAAATCCTCGTCATCAAAGTCTTCCTTACTACCCTCAACTTCTTTCCCGTCTTCTATAGTATTATAAACAACAACATGTTTGTTTACTACAGTTTCATCAAAAAAGAATTCGACCGTAATGTAGTCAATGATGGATTTCATTAAATAAAGTACCTTCACCCGCTTCCTCTTCATTGTCTTCCTCATCGTCTTCGTCATCATCTTCCCCTTTACCATTCATCTCTTTAATCTCTTCATCATCTAATAGTCGTACAATCATATATTATTTTTGCAACCCATTTTTCAGGAGAAAACGTGCTAAAGAGAATCCTTAATATTACATAGTCTTAGTCGTTCTTACCCAAGTCAGATTCTTCCGCATCTTTTCCATTCCTATCGACACTGTCCAAATAAGTTAATTCGGGTAAAAGGACAAAAAGCTTTTCCCGATAATCATCTTCTGCGGTTACTTCGTTTCTATATAAATCCAGGCTTTTGAGGTTTTTCAGCTCTTTCTGCAAGAACAGAATATATATAAAATCGTGTTAATTCAATAATTAAATTACTATCATGACATCGTACTTACACAAAAATATAGAGGGAATGGACGACAAGAAAATGATTAATAATAATTACCAGTGGCTCTAAGGTATCCAAGTCTTTAATTTTGTTGTTACTCAGGTTTAGAACGGTAAGTCTTGGACAGCCACTTAAAACTTGCAAACCCCCGGAAATTCGATTATCGCTCAGCTCCAACTAAAAATAAAAATAAAGTATATTCACTTGTTATTTAGTATAATGTACATACTGATTATAAATTGAGGTTAGTAAATCAGATACAAATTATAATTTTATCTTAGTCTCTCTTTCTGTTTTCATACCTTTCGTAGTTTGCCTAGTTTAGGAAACCCTTTAAAAAAAATGTAAACAAGTCTACATTAGGACAGCATATTTCATAATTAAAACATCAAGAGAATAAAAAAAGGTTACAACAATATTGTGTGTCCCAAACAACAAACAACCAAACATAATAATATGATGTTTATACCCCGTAAACTGGTAAGGCCAACACTTATCAAAGATAAACTACGCAAATTGATAAATTCATCGGTAAGTCCTTCAATCATTGTACTTCTACAATTGTCCAGATTTAGCTCTTCAATCTGCAAGACAAATCATATTCACAAAAATATTTTATTTAATTGTGCATTCATATTCATAGTCGCATATACATAAACATATATGTACCATGTTTGAGTTTCAATATTTTTGAAGACACGAAGGTTGTACAGACAGTGCAATAATGTCAATCTGAAGCTAAGTTTTACACTATATATATCCACATACGCAATATGTATTTCTCATGTACTGTACCCGTGTCAGTTTGAGTGGAAATGGTATCTTGAAATTGTAAAGTAACTTTATAAACAACATGTGTGTATAGTATATATAATAGTATCATTTCATAAGGGTCACATTCATAATTCCGCTTGGGTTAAAATCTTTAAAAATACAATCAATGTAATAATAAATTATGGTTACGTTGTGGGCGAAAAACGTAACAATAATAAATCATACGTTTTGTGTGTATGCCTAACGAGTGTAATGTGTTATAATGTTTATAATTAAGAGATATCTGCAATAATTAAATTACCTCAGAACTGGGTCTGCGACGTTTCTCCAATTCTATCCTTTTCTCCATGCTGGATCAAACAAAAATGATATATTTTTGGGGAAAAATAACTCGTTGTTAACTAATTTTGGTTACAAATATCCAGTCAGTTAAACTATAAATTAGTATGAGCGGTAATTCTTCCTTCTATATCCTCTCGTTTGTTTCATTTGATGACGGTGTGTGAGTCTGATGCTATATTTTTCTCCTCTCTCTCTCATTTGAACTGAAGTCGTCATGTGAGGCTAAGAGCGTGCACTTTCAAAACTCGTCTATACAATTTGTATGATACGCCATATACCAAGGATGGAGTCAGAACCAACACAACCAGTATCTTTTTGCAACTTTCCATCTTTATTATTTGGCTGAAATATTTGTTATTCGTTCAATATATATATTGTTCTTGTTCCTCCGTTACTTCACCACCCTCATCCCTATACTCATACTTGAGTAGTCTCGCATTTTAAGATGACAAAATTATATATTCTGTTGGTCATGACATTTTTAGGAAAATTACAAAATACCAATGTAAATAATTAAGAAAGTAATGTAATATTTTCCAGTTTGAATCCATCAAAATGGTATTAAAGGAATATGCACGAGTATATACAGGGTGTCCCAAAAGAATCGACCCACTATTTGAAATTATGTAGCTCGTTTGTTTGTTGACCGATTCTGTT